>AWYE02000957.1:0-114768 GCA_000504385.2 Exutisphaerella laricina CBS 326.52 | reverse complement strand
TTATAGGACATGGTCCCACTTGAGATATATGCCCATCGAGATTTGAATTGTTTATATAGGCTTGTTAGTAGGGTTCCGAGGGGCGGTAGGTGACCGTGCGTAAGGGTATCATATGCGAAGCCGTTGGTAGGATCCCCGCTAGCGTGCTTGCATTCTACCAGTCCGTGCTCGCTTCTTCCTTAACGTGCCCACTGATTCCTGGTTCGATACCTTTCTTGTTGCCAGAAGTCGACCTATCAAAGATTATCTGCTTACGGACATCACGGATCACGAGCTGGCCGTCGGAAGGGAGTATGTCAGTCGAATGCCGACGAAGTGATTAGGCGTAAGCACACATACCTTCATGATCGACTTGCAACGAACAACAGGACTGCCGAGCTGAGTTTCGCTACGTGGAGTGCCGACATGAGCTTTGAACTTGCCGCTCGGGACACTGTAGACGGTTAATTTGTACAACTCAGCTTTGATGCTCTTTTTGTGCTTGGTCTACTTAGTATGTATTAAGAGGATTTGCTCAAAGGTTACGATGATGCCAGTCTGGTTAGGACAGAAGATCAGGAACTCGCCGATGTCCAGCTTGCCGGCCCTGAGGTATGATTCATCAACGACTTCTTCGCCAGCGTGAGTGAGTGACGCTGCTTGACAGGTAGCTAGGAACTGGTGAAACCCTGGAGAAGGCTCACCAGTGCCGGATAGAGTGAGTATCAAGCCTACGCCATTGTTGCCGAAACGTATTTGAACCGGATGAGACTGGACGACGACGTCGGTGCTGGCGGTTGCAGATGGCTCGACTTGATTAGTGATCATGATGAGCTTGCCGCCACAATGGAAGATACTAGATCAAGCGTATAGCGCCAAGCTCTCTTTGAGCTCGTTCAATACATTCTCCTAGGCGATCATATTCTTGGTAGGCTGTGCAGTGGTTTCGGCAGACGCGGACGTCTATTGCTGTGGGTTCACTGGGCGCTCCGTCGTTCCAGATATGCCAGAAAGCATTGGAAACTAGACTGTGAGATGATTTGGCCCAAAGTCACAAAGTGGTCACAAAGTGTTGGAGTTGCCCCCTGTACTCCTAGTAGAGACGGAGGCGCCATTTTTCGAACGAAGAGGTCTGCTCTCATAGTTGCTTCTGGAGGTAGCCAATGCCACTTTCCGTTTACATGGTAAGATACAGTCCAGCGCCAGGAACCCTTGCCTGAGTTTTTACGTGTAGAAGTACAGATATCAGCGTGGCAGGCGTCACTTAGCAACGAGCGTCCATGCATCTGTGTTTGCTGCTTATAGCTTCGGTTCTGATTTGGGTTCTCTGTCGTGCCTATACTCATAATGCCAATCACTTCTCGCAAGATCGGCTCGTACCTGATAGTTCTCTTCTGCATCGTCGACGATCTTCATGTCCACATCAACTACGGCCATACCTTCTGCACAGCTACCAAGTCGTGTCAATGGTCCAGCATAAGGCACGCAGATCTGTGAAAGCCCAGCGTAGCCTTTGCCTGGCGGACCGCCGGCGTTGGCGAAGACAATCGCTATGGTCGAGTCAGTGGCGGGCAGATGAGACGTGTCCTATATGAGAGCATACCGCATGTATTTTCGAAGCATCGTGCCGTGAGCATGCTGTCTAAAAACAGAGCTTCAGACGTCGGGTTGATAGCAAGACCTGCCTTCGAACAATCTGACAAGGTCCAGAAGGTAGGGATGATAATCATCTTAGCCCCGTTTGCGATCATCTCACGGAAGGCTTCAGGAAAGGCCAGATCCCAGCATATCAGCATTCCAACCCTGCCAAGTGGAGTGTCAAAGACAGGGTGCGGGTCATCAGAGCTCGAAGTGAGATGCAGTCGTTCGATCGAACCCCAGAGGTTCTTCTTGACGTACTTGCCAGCAATCGTGCCATCGTTGTTGATGAAGTATGCAACATTCAGCAGTCGCTCATCGTCTGTGCCTTCATCGTGAAGCTCAACTATCGTGCCAGGAACAATGCAGATGTTGTTCTCCTTGGCCAGTGCGACATATCTGTCCAGATACATCTTCCAATGTGAACATGCCTCTTTGTACTTCGAGTCGTTGGGAATCCAGTTGAGTAGGTGATACTCAGGTAGAACCGCAAGCTCTGCACCTTGCTTCGCTGCTGCACGGATGAAGTCGGCTGCCACATTGTAGTTCCGTTCCATGGCCATGGGCTTGCATGGTTTCAGCTGACGGACTTGCTGCAAGCGTCGAGAGTGGTGCTGACCTTTGGCCACATTTGGATGACTGCAACTCTGTAGACTGGTGCCATCTCGATTGATGGCGATATCTATGCTCAGCGTCTTGCTGAGATTAGTTCCTATATGAAGTCGTTTGAAAGCTCGGTGGGAATAACAGACTGGCGACAACGAGTCGCAGAACGGTCGGAGACGAGGACGTTGCGCTGATGTATCCTACTGATACCATCGACAAGACGACGAAGCAGTGATGGAGAATTGTAGTGGTCGAGTGGATGAAGTGTCACACTGTCTGCCGGCAAGTGCAGCCGAGACGCCAAGATTTTGCTCCTGCCCTGTAACAAAATCGCTGCTGTGCTGCGCCCTTCGAGCAGCACGACGCGACATTAGCACAAGACAAGCAGATTGCCAACATGTCCGTCCGCCAAGCACCGGCCTACCAACAAGGCGCACCGCAGAGAGTACCCGATGATGACTCTGATGTCGAGGAGGAAGCGCTCGCCAACGACTTCCGCGAACAAGCTGGACTGGAGGAAGAGGATGGATATGACCTCGAGCGCAGCAGCACACTAGGAGGAACACAAGATCTGCAGTCTCAGTTGGCCGCAGCAGCGACACCACTCGAGTATGGCGCATCGCTGGAGGTTAAGATTCAAAGCTACGACAGCTATTGCAATCTCTTCCACTACATCCTCAACTCCGACGGTCCTGTCGACATCGAGCCGCCCTCGGTGAGCCGAAGTGCTTATGCAGAAGAGGAGATGTGATAGACTGACGATTGATTGCAGTACTACTGGGCCTGGGACGTGATTGACGAGTTCATCTACCAGTTCAACGCCTTTTGCGCATACCGCCAGCGCGCTGCTCTGCAACAAGGATCCTCGAGCGCCAACATTAGCGAAGAAGAGCTCACCGTTCTCCGCGACAACCCACAAGTCTGGGGCTGCTACTCCGTTCTGAACGTGCTGTACTCGCTTATCCAGCGATCGCAGATCAGCGAACAGCTCGAGGCACGGAAGAGAGGCGAGGATGGTGCAGCGTACGCTGGCGAGTACGGCAACAGACCGCTGTACCAAATGTTGGGATACTTCTCCATCGTCGGCCTTCTGCGTGTGCACTGTCTCCTCGGCGACTTCAGCTTGGCACTCAAGACGCTGGACAACATCGAACTTAACAAGAAGGCTATGTTTGCACGGGTTATGGCTGCTAACTTCACCACCTACTATTACATCGGCTTCTCGTACATGATGATGCACCGCTACGCGGATGCCCTGCGCGCCTTCAACCACATCCTGATCTACGTCTCCCGTACCAAGAACTTTCAGAAGGGTGCGCAGTACGACAGCATCAGCAAGAAGAACAACCAGATGTACGCTCTTGTCGCCATCTGTGTCGCATTCCACCCAACTCGTCTAGACGACACCATCCACACCGCTCTGCGTGAGAAGTACGGCGAGCAGCTCACGCGCATGCAGCGAGGTGGACCAGAAGCTCTTCCGATCTTCGAGGAGCTTTTCCGTGCTGCCTGCCCTAAGTTCATCTCACCAACACCACCAGATTTCGAGCACCCAAACCTCAACCCAGACCCAATCGAGCACCACCTTGCCATCTTCATGAATGAGGTAAAGAACAACATGTTCGCGCCAACCGTCCGTAGCTACCTCAAGCTCTACACCACCATGGACATTACCAAGCTTGCTGGCTTCCTTGAGGTTGACGCCGACACCCTTCGCAGCTGGTTGCTCGTCAACAAGCAGCGCAGCCGCCAAGTCAGACATTCGGAAGGTGGTCTACTTGAGGGTGACGTGGTCAACACAAGCGACCTAGACTATGCCATGGAAGGTGACCTTATCCACGTTTCCGAGGCTAAGGTCGGCCGTAGACTGGTGGACTGGTACCTACGAAACCTGGCGAGGACGTATTAGGGATGTGACCCACCAGGTCCGGCGGCCAACCATTTCAGCAAACCTGGTTCGACTCGTGCCAGCCTTAGACGGGACGGTCACGAATTGTACCGGCCCAGAGCAGTGTCAGCAACTACAAGCAAAGCGCCGGTCGAGTCGCGGGTGTAAAAGGCGTTGAGGGTAGATGATCAAAGCGTATAATGCATGATGGCATAGCAAGGCGTTGTGGATGAACGCGATCATGAAGATCAAAGCCGGATCCCGTGCTTCCGTCTGTGTTCGGCCATGAACAAGGACACGAGACTTACTCGCGGACATCCCAAGCTACTACCTACTGTTATAGTGAAAATGAATAAAAGCCGAGATCGACGTGCCAGCCGGCTTCCATTCCGGCCTTTTGTGCACAGTATTGTGATATTGATGATGATTGCAGGCATCACGCGTACGCAAGCACACGAGGACACTTCCATGCCGCTCGCGTAGCTCGGAACGAAAGCCAAACACACGAGATATTTAGCAGTGAGCATTTTGTAGTCCTAGTAGGAGACTTGAAGTTTGCACCTCTTCTTCCGCAAGGCTGCAAGCACCAGGACTAGATACAGCATTGGCTCGAAATTTTGCACAAAGACAGACTCATATTCACATCGCATACCACCCCATCCATGCATGAGTGTCGTTCGTCGCTCTAGCACTTTTCTGTACTCCAGCTCCCCAACGCCATTGCCAAAACGATAGCAATGAAATGCCGAAACCTTTTGTGCCCATTTCGTCTCGGCATGAGCGCGCCCAAGCCAATACCCGTGCCGCATCAAGGTATCTCGAAATCATGCCCGACCGTGATCTCGTAAACCGATCCAAACGCCAACCCGCTCGCTCGCTATGCACGAATTACAAACTTTTCTCCAACAAATATATCGCACCAATAATGCCGCAAGTGCAAAGGACATGTGGCACCGTGCAAGACCTCAGACGATCGAGTATCATATAGAAATAGCGTTTCGCGAGGCGCGATTTCCATGATCGCACGTAGCTGCTAAGGTCCTCAATACCTCGCCGCACTCTCGCCCTCAGCAGAGCTGGGAGGCGTGTCAATGCCATGGTGCAAGCGAACAAGATGGAAGCCGGCCTTGTTGTGTTGGTATCGCGAAACTGCCTCCTCCCAGCGAAGGCTCTGATTCGAGTATGCGGGATTGGCTTTAAGTGCTCGTTGCCGTCGAAGCTCACGCTCGTTCACAACTTGACGCATGACGCTGGCCACCGTGTCGGGACCCAGTCGTTCAGCCAGAATAGGGTGCTCCAAGAGATACTTGAGTAGTGGGAAGGGAAGTGAAAGAACAATGCTGGAGACATTGGTGGCGGCGTAGGATGGCCGTTGGTGATCTTCGGTTGGAACCGACCCGAATCTTATCTTGCTCAGCCGTGGATCCGACGCTGACGACTTGCTTGCATGGCCTGGCGTAATGGCTGGGAGGCGTGGACATACAGCGAGCTGTGGGGCGGACTGATCCAGATAGAAGTTGCGAGGAAAGTTAGCGACAATGTAGTCCATGGTGCGTCGCAGGAGAAGGCTGGCGAACGGGTCATATGTTGGCGAGCCACCGGCTTCAGGCTTGAAGGAGTCGTCGCTCGAGCTGTCCTCGCTGCCGTCTCCCATGAAGTCTTTCGTCGGCCACTGCGGACCAATGCCCCCATCCAGCCCAAAACCAAGCGTTGGCGCGATGGTCTCCCAGTGCAGCATACTAATGCAGAGCTCAACACCACGATGAGCGAACGCAGGTAAGTCGAGCCAAGCACCAGTGGCAATGTACTTGAAGCCAAGATCCATTCGCTCTTCTGGAGATGGTCCTCCGGCACTGTGGAACATCTCGAAGGAAGGCAATGGGCCACCATAGAGATATCTGACAGCTTCGGTGAAGGCACCGGTGACGACATGCCGTCCTCGCAGCCGGACGTGCACTTGCGTCTTCAGTGCCGCCGAGATGGGTGCTTCACTGCCTCGAATCACGGACAGCAGCCTTTGCGAACGGGCCTGCCAAACAAAAGGGTGTTAGCCATACAAGGATACCACATGGATGTGTCTTTAGATTTGATACCTAGCATCGAGGCTATGGCGCGCCGCTTGAAGGCAACCCACAGTGCCGTGGGCGACTATCTGAGCTGCACGCGATGCCTTCCTGCCTTCGGTTCACGTACCAAGATGATCTTATGACCTTCCAAATACTGCCTTCCACCGTGATCGTCGACTATCTGGAGGTGGCAGTCGGCCAGCTCCGGAGTCATGAAATGGGACAAGACATGATCGCGCATCACCACAGCATTATCGAGACCACTGTGCATGTCTGGATGAGGGAAGTTCGGGGGAGGGCGAGCGTGCTCCACGAAAGACGGTGCTCGGCCACTATCCAGCAGATCCATGCTGACCGGCGACTGCAGATCTGCGGCAAGTACCGAAGATGCGTACGAACCAGAACGTGATTTCGCGATGCGACCATTGGTCGTTGGAATCGCAGGGAACGGCTCGCGGCCAGAATGTTGTGGCGGAGGCATGTGTGCGTGTGGATGATTGGAAGCAGCGACACCTCGTGCTCCCCAAGCGTTCGGTTGCTGACCTGGTTCTGAAGGATGATGCGCATGTCCGGCAAATGGTGGCGGAGGCCTGAAGCCAGCAGATAAAGGCGGTGCTGGCGAAGAGTGAGAGGAGCCATGACTGCCAAACACAATGCTGCCGGCGCTTGGATGGGTCGGGTGAACGTGTACCTGCGATAGGCCTGGCGGGGGATACCTCGTCTGAGGCGTGGCCGACTGCGGAGTCGACTGCGGGACGAATGCAGGTGGCAGCTCCGTTCTGATTTGGCGCATGTCGAACCTGTCAGACATTTTGCGCTGAGAAGCAGGACTAGCAGTCACGGTCGGACTTGAGGTGTTTGTATGGCCATTTGTTTGCGGCGCTTGTTTTGCAAGGTCATCTACTGATGCAGCAGGCTCTGGAGTGATGCCATTGGAGGTTCCCATTGGCGCGCTGCCTTGCGAGACTGGTGTGTCGACCTCTGCTTTCGTCACCTGATCGTGCTCTTCGTCATTGGCTATTCCGTTGGCCTGCCAAAGAGAAAGGTGTTAGCCCAGATCTTGAATAGCAGCATCGAGTCCAAGGCGCGCCGCTGTGAAAGTGCCTCGAAGCTATAGACGCATGTCTGTGCTGCGCGTTATGCCTTCCTGCCTTTAGAAAACGTACCACGACTGGTTGGGGTGTTGCCCCCGGCGATGTCGATGGAGCATTTGCCAGCTTCTGAGCCCGACCAGAAACCTCCTCTTGTGCCTTCCCTCGGATGGACTCGGCAGAGGTTGTGACCGCTTTTGTAATCACTTCCGCCTTCGGTTGCGGCCTTGCGGAGCGAGGTTTGCTGAGAGCAAGTGGTATCGCCGGCACTACTTTCCTCGCAGCAGCTCTTGCCAGTCCATTCGTCTGCTGCGCGTGCCCATTACTGCCATTGCCGTTGCTACTGCCATTGAGCGGCGGCATCGCTTGATGTGTGGCGGTCGAGTGACCTTCGGCTTAAGGATCGGGTATATGTTCCTGCTGGCCGAGCGGAATCGGGACGATGTACGAGGTAGCTACGTAGCTGCGCAAGGTGGAAGGCGCTGCCCCAGGAGTGGAAGGCGTGTGCTGGCGAGATGGAGAACTCCTGGAGCGCCTGGCGGATGCTGTATGATTGATACCACTTCTTGACGATTATGCAACAGATAAGCAGAGGCGGAGGAGTAGAATGGTAAGAAATGCCTTTTACCATTTCTCCATGACTGTTTTCCCCACAGCGAGCTCGGGCCTCAACGCCAACGTGCATACACTACGTAGAACTATCGAGTCGCTTTTGCTTTCACATTGTACATGCACTCACGTGTTCTGCACCTTGTACCACTTCAGGTCCAAGAAACCAGCTCGCCGTCGACGCCGCCTTCCGACCTTCGTCGCCGATGTCTGGTCATGAACGAGACTAGAGCGGCGCCTGACATATCACCCGCCCGCACCATGCTAACTTCCAACTGAGGAACCCGGGAGCACATGTATAACACTCCTGTGGGGATCCAGCTGTCCGCCAAGACCAGGACATGAAGTCCAGGAGAATTGACCTGATTGCTGGTCGCAGCTTCCTCAAGCATCTACAGAAGCATCCCCCACCGTGCGTTCATGTCAGACGACTGTCTGCTCGGTACGCCGAGCTGTTCCTACCAGGAGAGGATGCTGTCTAGTACTCTCTTTCCTGTCTGCTATCGAGTCCCTTCCTTTTGGCAGCCGTTGTTGCACCAGGCCCAAGAGCATCATTCTTCCCACACTTCACCACGAATAGCACTTCATCACTTCATGCAGGTTGCGCCCATCATCCCTATCACCTGAAAGCGACGATACCTTAGCAAGACACCTCTCCTCGCAATGTTCCGTAACCTCTCTTTCCCGAACACGTATCCGCAAAACCTAAGACGTCGACACCAAGCTCGTCCCAACAAGGGCTTCGAATGTGGCTCGAGGTGGTCGAGAGAGTCATCAGACTTTGACGGTCAGAGCGGCGACCTTGACCTCAGCATTCACCATACCACGGCACCTTTCAGTAGGTGCCATGACATTTCATGTGCTGCTGTAGAATTGCTAACACCTCTGCATGCAACCGCTTCGAGAGCCTAGCCACGCCGCCTCGTGCCCACTTCGCAGACAGGAACCATCAAGGAAGCATTCGTCGCCGCCCACGAAACAGTCGTGGTACCAAGGAGGCCAAGAAACGAAGGGACGCCAGAAGGCATAGCAGAAAGCTCGCTGTTCAGCTGCTGGATGAGCAGCTTTCGAAGGAGATCGATGAGACACTCGCGAAATTTGACGTCCCTGCGATAGCATATACGACAGCGTCAGCCCTCGATCCATTGTCAATCACGACCTCTGTATCGCAGCCACAGATAGGCACTGCCCTCTTTCAGCCACTGCCACCAACTCCACCTCAGCTGCCACCGCTTAACTTCTGTCGATGGGATATCAACGACTTTCCACCCATAAGCTGGGCAAACCCGAACTTGCCACGAAGCCCTGCTCAGTTCGTCTCAGCTGTTCCGACGTGGTGTCCGGACATTCCATCATTGATGACCAATGGTATCTGGTCGGGCAAAGCGCCGAGCTTCACCGATCTTTCACACCTGTCAGAACCCAAAGTCCAGCATTCGCCGAAGACAGAGAAGTTTCAAGAGCTTCTACCATGGAATAGGAAGCTGGACCTCAAGCCACGCAAGCACTCACGATTCTTTCCATCGCGAGCGTCTCCGATACCAAAAGTGAAGCTGCCGCCCACACATTGTGAACTACACTCGTCAGATCAGACTATTCAGAACCCATTAAGCTCAGCCTGGAACTTTCGACCGTGGGTAGCTGAAGAAGATGAGCCCGAAGAGCCCTTAGACAAGATCTTCAAACGTAGCGATTCAAGGGAGAGTACCGCTTCCGCCGCGAACCTGTGGCATATCCTTGAAGACATTCATACTAACACTGTCATGCCTCGTCCCGTTGGCTACGAGTCCAGCTGGGAGGCGGAGTACGAAGAAGATGGCGGCGTTTTACTACCGGCGATACATGACGAATCATCACCTGCAGTCGAGATCGATGGCAAAGAGATTCCATATGTTCATGCAAACAGTTTGATCGGCCACGCGAATCAGGTCGCACGGTATCACACGGGAGACACTGCCGACCAGGAGGTGTCCGACTCTGCTATCTGCCTTGATGAGACCTTTCTTGGTGATATCGACTACGTGTTGGCCGCAACATCATGGCCAGTCGAACCACGCTCCCCAAGTCCAGAGCTATTGCTCCACAGTACCGCTTCACTGGCGCCTATCGATAACGCTGAGGACGTGCCTACCAACACCGATGCCGACGACCTCGCACGATCTGCAGAGCACTTCTCAAGCGAGCAGAGCTTGTTTGAACTACCAGTGGCACTACCAAGCAGCGCTGGAAGTAGCACATGTGACCTGGCTACTTTCTTGACCATGGGTCATGTTGAGAACTGCTGGTGCCGAGACTGCGACGATGAGCCGGAGATGGTGAACGAGGAACCTCATACGCCTTTGAAGGAGATCGACGACTGGATGATCTGGATGGGTGATGATGATGACGAGACACTGGTCAGTGATGTCAATACCGTCAATACTGTCGCCGCTGCAGCAAGAGACAGTGAAGACGAAAGGGAGACAACTCGTCATCCATGCACGCAGGCTCCTGAATGGGACGATTTCTTTCCATGCAAGCCGAAGAGGCGTGAAGAGTGGAAGATCGAGCCGAAAGCCGAAGAATCGGATGAGTTCTTGGGATACTATGATGATGGCTTGGCATTTGCACGGGACAGCGACTTTGACTGGGTCTGGGAATGGGAAGCATGATTGAACAGCGAACTGCCCGGCTGTTGACGTGATGGACGAATGGAAATGAAGGCAAGGCAACATGCTGAAGCCGTGGGACGGCAAATGACCGATGGTTGGGCTGCTGTCGTCCTCGGGTGGTCCTGTACCACGCAACATTGAGCTTCTGCATCTCAGTTGTCTCACCTCTATAACATTCATGTTTGCTGATGATGACGCAGTATGACCAGTCTATGCGACAAGAATCCAACAGAGGTAGGTGAGTCGCTGTCAAGTGTCGTTAACCAAGAAAACGACGAAAGTTTCTGCAGCTCGCCGCCACTCCGAATAGTTGTCCAACACGGGCACAAGACTTCTGTGCACATGTACTTGACAGGCGCCACATTCGCTGTTGAACATTGCCTTATACAGTAGTATCGTACTTACAAGGAGGGCTTGCCTTGCCTCCTTTTAACTCAGACTTCGCATCCATCAACTCGCTTGACATATCATGATCTTTCCCGACTTTGACTAACAATTTCATAATGGCTCCTCTACCACCGGAAACCATGGATAGCCTCGTCGCAGCGACGAGCTTAGCGCGAGCGCTCAATTCAGCGCACGAAGTTGTTCATAACAGCATACTTGGTGCAACACCATCATTCTCGTTCACGACGGCGCCTATCACCCCAACATCCACTCTCGCCTCGCAGATCAACAATGTCTCCACTTGTCATACAGATAAGGGACTGGCAGCCGACGGCGGAGGCGCAGAGGACCTCTTCCCGTACACCACTCCTGCCGTGTGGACAGACACAATCGTCACCAAGACAGCCTCTTCAACCTCTAACGACTCATCGTTGACTATTGCAGAAAGAGAAAAGTCACAATGCCCGCCACAAGGCTGTGCCCTCCAGATGGCTTGCATCATACTGTGAAGACTGGATTCCTGTCATTGGTGGCAGTCATCACATCAGCATCGTTGCTCACGGCGTTCACAAAAGCAACACGGCAGTACATAATTTCGGACTCGAACCACTTTCCTTCCAATCTTCTCCATGGACGACAAGAATACGAATGGCACCGATACCTCAAGAATACGCCAACACAACCTCAACCACGACTTCGACTTCGACTTCGACTTCGACTTCGACTTCGACAGCTACTCCAATCCTCGTGCCCTACACGACCTACACTACCGTGCTTACTGGCCCAGTCACTGCTCAAGCTACTACTGCTCCTGCAACCACAACACTTCAACAACAATCAACAGTAGCCATCAACCCTATCATGGCTCCCGTCTCCGACAACGCTCTGTCCGTCCTGCTCAGCGCTCTACCTCCTCCACAGACGACAACCCTCCAAGCCATGGCTCAACCTACAACGACTTCGTTCCTTCACGCGCTGGATCAGCCCACCGCTGCACCGCTAGGGGGAACTGTCAATACTGCTCTGGGGACAAAGACTTTTGCTCCGGCCATGCCGCCGTTTGAACCGGATCCGACTACGTTGACGACGAGTATTGTGTCAGCTGCAGCTGCACCAGCACCGGCTGCGGCAGAGACTGGTAAGCACGGTGGTGGTGGAGGAGGAGGGCATGCGCCGGCGGGCGGTGGGGGCAGCTCGGGGTGTGTTATACTCTGAGTAGAAGTGGACGTGCGTGATGGGATTCTTTCGATGTTGTTGTAAGGAGAATTGGATGTTTGGGGCTTGATGTTATGGTGTTATGTTTTGAGGGTTTCAGTACGGTGTTGGTTTGACTAATGTCAAGCGGGTCGTAGATGTAGCAAAAAAGAAAATGGCAAAAGCAGAACAATCGTCCTTTGGCATAGTGGTAAAGTCGGAAGAGACTACCGTGTCGATCCGGGGCTTGACGCCAGTATATACAATCATGGTTACCCATGTCCCGAGGACTGTGGATCATTACGGCACGAGCAATTATCTTTATATCCTGTGAGTGTAGGTAGGTGTGATAGCAGCTATGGCTGAAGATTGTGTACAAGCATACCCTGAAGTCATATTTTCGTTTGAGAGGGAGAACAAAAGCATCTGGTGCTCCTCGCATTTCTCGGTGCCTACTCTGATGCTCATGCCAATAATTCACTCTCCATAACGCCGGACTCGATTGTTGTAGTCGGGAAACCCACTGTAAACCACTGTAGCGCAGATTTAATCAGGCGTGCCGCACAAGTGCCACGCCTAGACTGGAGACATGGTATGTGATCGTCCCTCGGTCTCAGAACTCTCGTCAGACGGGTAATCCAGCTGTGTGGGTTCCACACCGCTGAGATCATTGCCAATGACACGAAGGCGCGCGGGAGGTCTTGAAGCAGGGGCCAAATTTGCTGCAGTAGACGTTGGGTTGTTCGAGGTAAGTGGTGGGTCCATCTGATGAGGGACAACAGTCGACATTCTCGAATGATCGTGTTGCCGATTCGCAATGGTAGACAAAGCCTGCACGCCTCCGTTTGGAAGCGGGCTGAACCTGTTAACCTTTTGTTGTGTGATCATGTGCATATATAATGCAGCTCCAAGGACGCGAAAGGGGGAGGTAATATGTTCAATGATGGTGTAGTATGGTCGAACTATCACCTCGTAGCCTTGATGATGTCGCGCTCTGCTGGGTTGTAGCTGTAGTCCACAGTCAGCCCAATATGTCCTGCCTAAGCTCAGGGATGATGTTCACTTACCGAAGCAGCTTCTCGATGAGATCGACGTGGGTAAGCATCATGCGGCGGCAGCAGTATCGGTTGAGGCCGAGTTCGTCCATGGCGTCTCTGTAGGCAATCGTAAGTCTTTGCTACCTGTTCTGCACACCTACCGTTTTCATCTGCCAGCTTCTGCACGAGGTGATCATCTCGGCACTTGAGACTGTCCCATGCGACAATGATGACATACCCATCGTTCATGGTGTCGCCGTTCTCTTGAGGAGTCCCAATCAGCTCGACGTAGCGCTCGTACAGGTCTGCGATGACCTATCGCAAGTCATTGTTAGTTGGCGCTTTTGTGTCGCATCCCAGTGGGAATTTCGCACCTTGCCGCAGGAGAAGCAGCGCACGGGAATGATCATTGTCGCGGGGATCGGTGGTGTGGGCGGCGAGACGCGAGGAAGATGGGCGAGTCTATCTTGGTGGTCGCGAGGATGTCGTGGTGAAGGAAGGAAAGGTGCAGACGGAGATGGAGATGGAGGTGCAGAACGGAGGCAATTCCGCTCGCTCGAAACTTTTGAAGCTGCAAATCACTTCCAGCACATCCATTGAGTGCGTTGTTGCATCATCATGGCCAAAGCAGCAGAAAAGAAGCGCAAGCTTGAGCAGGATCAGGCAAACGGAGCGACGACACCGAAACGGCTCAAGCCAACGAGAGGCGATGCGTCCGTAAGATCAACGCCACAGGCAAATGGCATCGACAGTCCACACGTCGTTGTGCCGAGACAGAGCATTCCGACGGCCACACCACCGCCACCACCGCCAGATGCCACGCCCGCGCCGAGCAGAAATCAGATCAAGAAAGCTGCGGCGAGGAAAGCCAAGCAAGAGGCGGCATCGTTCCTGAGGGGCATCCAAAAAGAGATTCCTTCGTCGAGTGCAGAACAGTTTGAGGAGAAACCCACTCCAGTCTCGAGGAAGCCACGAGCAAGGAAGTCAGCCGAAGACTGCGATGCCGACGACATTCACGTGGGATCGAGGAAGACGACGCCATTGTCGGTGCTCGCACAAGTGCCCATCAATGCGGAGGGAAACGAGCAGGCGGTAGCCGGAGCAGTACAGACAAAGTCGAAGAAGTCGAAGAGGAGGAAGTCTCAACAGACGGATGCGCACGATGATGCTAAGCTCGGGAATATCGTCGTTGAACAGACTGTGCCTACGAAGGTAGAAGATGCCTATGTCAGAGACCAACGCAAAAGCTCCATTGCTGAACAGAATGCGCTTGCGAGCGTACAAGATACCAGCAATGGACGCATAGCATCTGTTACAGAGCCACCCCAGACACCAGGAAGCAGCAAAAAGGACAAAAAGCGCAGGAAGATGGACGAAGTTGCTGTTGCTCCAACGGAAGAAGAGGAAATCTCGACAGTCGCGAACGCAAATGGCTGGTCACTCACGCCACCTACAGCTGGCCGCTATCTTGACCACGATCCGCTCTTCGTTGCGAACACGAACCGTGAGAACTTCCTGATTGCTGCAACGACTCGCGAGGTGCAACTGTTATCTGTGGACACCTCCCTGCCAATCCGGTCACATGTCGTGCCGGACGGCCGAAGAGTTGTCTGCTATGCCAGAAGTACCAGCGATGCGAACAGTGTCGACATTGCTTATGACAACGGAACCAAAGTCAAGTGGAGTTGGGTGGACGACCTTCTCACAAAAGACACGTTTCTCGCTGAAGGGCGTGTCGCTGCTTTGACCACAACTACGAGTGAGAAGGGTTCCGAGCAGTTTTACATCGCTCGACTGGACAGTGGCCATTACTCAATCATTGGCGAGCAAAAGCCATTATACACCACGCAACGGAGACTTGCGGGGATCAAAGTATTGCACGAAGCTGCGTACATCGTGTGCCTAAGCGCCACAGCATTGATCATTGGAGCACGAAAAGCAGTCGATCAAGCTGAATACACTTGGGTCGAAATACCTGTTGAGATGCCACTGCACTGCTTGGATGCGAGGACCATTTTTCAACCAGGCAAGAAGAAGCAGAACCAACGACCCGAATTGACAGTGGCTGTCGGGAATGCTGAAGGTCAGATTCACCTCTACTCGGACCTGTCCACGCTTTTCACTCCATCTTCACATATCGACCTGCCGGCTCCGCGGGTTCTCCATTGGCATCGCGAGCCCGTGTCAGCCGTGAAGTTCTCAGAGGACGGCAATTATCTCATATCCGGTGGCAAGGAGACTGTGCTCGTAATCTGGCAACTGGAAACTGGTAAGCAGCAGTATCTTCCTCATCTTGGTTCAGAAGTCGAGCGCATCGTGGTCAGTCCTGATGGCACCCAATATGCTCTGCAGATGGGAGACAATTCGATCATGGTGCTGAGCACGACCGAACTCAAGCCTGTCGCCAATTTTGCAGGTCTTCAACTGCCTGTGCTCACGGAGCAGCTAGCTACTCAGGAAGTAGGGCTACCGAGGACGACAGCCATACTACACCCCAAGGATCCCTACCAGCTTCTCTTAACGGTGCCTTCGACGCAACCAAAGAGTGCCAGCGACATCGCGGCCAGGCCATTCCTGCAGTCTTTCGACACTCGCAACTCGCGGCACATCAGCAGGCAAGCTTTGACGAGGAACAACATCACAGACTTCACGACAGGCCCAGAAAAGACGCCAATATCTCCTCCTGACGTGGTGACCACGGCAGTGAGTGCCGATGGCAACTGGCTCGCGACAGTGGACGAGTGGATACCGCCTGCTACGGACTTAGAGCATGTTGTGGCTAAGACAGCTGACCTTGACGCCGTCGATGTACATGAAGTTCGAGAGGAGCAGGAACGCAGGCGCGAGGTCTATCTCAAGTTCTGGCGATGGGATATGTATCAAGGGATATGGACACTTAGCACACGAGCTGACTCGCCACATGCGCTTACTGCCAGAACGAGCCCTGAAACTGCACCAGGCCGTGTACTGAAGCTTGTTGCGGACCCGACTACGAATTCTTTCGCAACCGTTGGCGAGGACAGTAAGATCAAGATCTGGCGCCCGAGGACCAGGACGAAGCATGGCATAGCACTGAAAGAAGCCGATGGTACTGATGCCGTCGAATATGCCTGCAGACATACAATCTCCATGATAGTGCCAACAGAGCTGCCTGATCGTGCAGATTCGCCTTTGGATGGCGCCGAGGACGACAAGGCTCAAATACTGGAAGACGCATGTCTAGCCTTTTCGCAAGATGGCTCGATGTTGGCGTGTGCTCAGGTGATGAATGCCGATGACGCGCTTCCGTTGGTGCACTTCATCGCCCCTAATAGTGGCAAACTCGTTGCATCGAAGTCCGGCCTCATTGCCGCGGAATCGGAACTCCTTGACTTCGGCTTTCTCGATCGATACTTTGTCACACTCTCTTCTGGCTCGGTTCGTGTCTGGAATCTGATCGACGATAGCCATCATTATACGCTGGTACTTTCTGGCGCTGTCGAGCAAGATGAGGCTATGCTGGCTATCAATCCCTTCGATGAAGTTTTCGCAGTCATCTCGTACGAGCCAACCACAGGCAGTGATGAGCTCACTCCCAAGGTTGAAGTATATAGCCCGAAGAAGCCAGAGTGTATCTTCGAGACGAAGCTTCCATCCATGCCTGCCGCGCTACTAGCTGGTAATGGTATCAAAGGCTTCACGATCCTCTTCGAAGACGGCACAGTCCGGACACTGGCCTCCACTGCATCTTCGATCCGACGAGGCAGTATACTCACCACTGCCTTCGCCGGTCATGAGCCAGAGGTTGAGACAGCTCTCGAAGTTATCGAGGACACGACGGGTGATGATCTTCTGGCAGGAATGGGCAACCTTGTTCTTCCTACAGGCGACGTCATCGCTGGCGAGCAAGCGGAAGACGATAGGCCTGTTGTACGGCCGGAACTATTGGCGAGCGTACTTGATGTGGGAGAGAGCTTTGCTCTTCCGCCTGTAAGGGATATGTTTGCGAGCGTGATAGATCTGTTTGCACGCAAACCGAGGAGATCTGGGCCAGTGCCGGCTGGAGATGATGCTATGATGGTCGATACTTAGAAAGCGTGCGCGTGCGACCATAATGCCAAGACACGGTAAGGAATCTGGCACCATATCTACAGAACAAGAGATCCATACGCACCATCGCGCCGAAGATGGTTGTCGAAATGGTTGGGAAGGATTGTTGTATATGATGCTCCATGACGTGCCAGGCGTTAAAGAAAAGATATGCTGGGTGATCAAGAAGAACAATCCCACTTGTCCCATGGTAGAAAAGCAGAGGAGAGCTGGGTCACGTAGGATGTATACTAGTACCAATCACCACAATGCTCTTCCAACGAACAGAGTTTCGTAATCACTAAGCCAAGGATGATTGTCGAGCGGTACACCCAGGTCTAGCAATACGTACCTTTGAAACGCCACTTGCAGCATTAGCGATGGAGAGCCATCGCACAGAGCAAAACAACCATCGTTAGCCCGGAAATTGTCGTCGACGATGCTGCGGCGACCATCTATCCAGCAGGTCCATAATAACACCGTAACCAGTTCACGAAGCGTTCTCAGGCCTACAGCCAAAGCATACGCCTTACTACTGAGACAATGGTGAATGTCGAAAAGCTTCAGGAGAAGGTCTTTTTATGTACAGGTCACCTTCAGACTGGCAGACATGGGTGATGCCGTGCGCAGAAGTAGACCTATATGCTCGACATCAGCAGCACGTATCTTGGCAAGCGCCCCTTGGCTCAGGGATACGGCGTGATGACGATCTGACCATAGCATCAGGTACTGCAATTCCATGCCCACAGAGGATTTGCGGAATGACAACCGTTTCGAGCTTATATAACTTCTGGACCGAAGATGTCTGTTCTCTCCGCGCCATCATACTATGCCACAACCCCCTCCTTCTTCAGCGACTCAATCTCCTCCTTCCCAAGGCCCAACAGCCCCGCCAACACCTCATCAGTGTGCTGGCCAAGCGTTGGCGGCGGCGTGCGTATACTCGGCTCCGACTCCGAAAACTTCACCGGCGGACTAACGAGTTTCATAGGGCCGCATGCAGGATGCTGCACTTCCGTGACCATGCCGCGATGCTGTGCTATCACACAGAAAAATGAAAGCATCAGTATCCATTCATTTTGACGAGAAGAGTTGGCGATAATACTCACTGTGTTCGTGCTCCAGAGTCTGCTTCACATCATTAATTGGCGCATACGGCATGCCACTCCCCTCAAACACATCCAACCACTCCTGGGTAGTCTTCGTCTTCGTAATCTCCTCAATCAAAGCTTCAAGCTCCTCTCTCCGCTTGACACGATCTGCATTCGTCTTGAATTTCGAGTCTGTTGCCCATTCGGGCTTATTAATCTTATCACACAGGACGCCGAAGAGGCGATCATTCCCGCCGCCGAGGAGGATGTCTCCGTCTTTGGTGGCAAAGCCTTTGTATGGGACTATGGAAGGGTGGGCAGTGCCCCAGCGGCCACTGTCGGATTTGCCGCTGATTAGGCATGAGGAGGCGATGTTGGCGAGGGTGGCGATTTGGCAGTCTGCTAGAGCGACGTCGATGTGTTGGCCGCGGCCGGTTTTGCCACGGGAGATTAGGGCCGCCATAACGGAGTTGGAGGTGTAGAGGCCTGTGGTCAGGTCTGTCACTGCTACGCCGACCTTTGCGGGTGGGCCGTTGCGGTGGCCAGTTATGTTCATGAGGCCGAATTCGCTGTATCGTTTCAGCATCGTGACAAATGTGCTGCGTGAAGGTATTGGTTGACTCACGCTTCTATCATGACGTCGTAACCTGCTCGTTTGCTGTGAGGTCCTTCTTGGCCGTAGCCTGTTATGCTTGCGTAGATGATTCCAGGGTTGACTTTGGCGATGCTGCCGTAGTCCATGTTGTACTTCTTCAAGGCACCTGGTAGGTAGTTCTCGACGAGGACATCACAGTCTTTGGCGAGCTTGTGGAGAATTTCTACGCCTTCTGGGCTTTGGAAGGAGAGACCTATGGACTTCTTGTTGCGGTTGACCTGAACGACGTTAGTGAAGTGGAGGTCAACGATACGACACTATGACTTACAGAGAGGAAATAAGCGCTCTCGCCGGCGCCATTTTGGCTACTTCGCTCGTTGTATGAAGCATATGGCGGTCCCCAGGCTCTGGTGTCATCGCCACGAGTAGGATGCTCAATCTTGATAACTTCTGCTCTGTATATACAGTCAGAACATGATCGATGCCATAGGACCTGTCATTGGTCGTACTGGGTCCATCATGCGTACCCTAGGTCGCCCAGAATTTGTGTACAATATGGCTAAACATCGTAAGCAATGCACTTTCACAGTAGACGTGAGGTGATCTGCCTACTCCAGCCAGAACTCTGGTCATATCAAGCACTCTGATCCCAGCCAATGGCAATTTGGCGGCGTCTGCTGCACCTGCCGGCATTGCTAGCCATCGTCGTTGTGGTGCCCGGACCGTGGCCTGCGATGCTACGCAACGGCTCAGAAGCCGTAGTGGTCGTTGCAATGACATTATTTGAGCGAAGAAATACACGAAGAACGCTCTCTGATCAGCCTACATTGATATGTTGTTCTGTTGTACCTGCATCTGATGCCAGCCAGCGTGACCTGCCGTTGACATTGGCCTCGGCTTCGGCGAAACCGTGGGATTGGCGATGTTGCTGAAGTGAATGACGATCATCGTGACACATCACATCTTCTCATCCACGACAACATGTTCACTGGCATCGTCGAGAAGATTGGCAGTATGTCTGCAGTTCTTGTACCTTCGTTGTCAGACGCTAACGATGGTTAGCCGTCTCCGCTCTGGTCGAGCTCGATGACTCTTTATCTGGAGGAGGAGGGACCTCTCTTACCATAAGCGATTGCGCTGAAATCCTCGATGACTGCCACTTGGGAGACAGCATAAGCATCAATGGCACTTGCTTGACCGTCACCGAGTTCGAGAACGATTCTTTCAAGGTTGGCGTGTCTCCAGAAACACTCCGAAGAACGAATCTGGGGTCTCTCAAGCAGAACAGTGGTGTGAATCTAGAAAGAGCTGTTAGTGGGCATACGCGCATGGGAGGGCATTTTGTGCAAGGGCATGTTGATACCATTGCGACGATTCTCGGCACTACACAGGATGGAAATGCGATTACATATCGATTGCAGCCGAAGGACAGAAGTGTGCTAAGGTACATTGTTGAGAAGGGATATGTGACGCTTGATGGTGCTTCTCTTACCATCACCAATGTCAACGATGATGAAGGCTGGTTCGAGGTTATGCTCATAGCATATACACAAGAGAAGATCGTCATGGGCAAGAAGAAGCAAGGGCAGGATGTCAATGTTGAGGTGGATATGGTTGGAAAATACGTGGAGAAGAGCGTACAGGCGTACTTTGAGACGAATAGTGGTGACGGAGGTGTAGTTCTGGAGAAGATGGTTGCGAAGATGGTGGATGATAGGTTGCGAAGCTCAAAGTAAGAAGCACTGCCGTTAAATAAACAGCACTCCGCCCAAGTCGCAATTGTGCACCCATGATTGCCTGCACATGTTCTTTCAGACAGTGGTGGCCATTCACTGAGCCGCCGTCCTTTAGGATGCCCGACATGCTAATGTGCTCTTGTTTGTCAACGAGGACCAAGAAGTGGACAGACTATCCTTGATCGAACGACACCTCGATCGCGTAATGATGAGCGAAATGCAAACGTTGTAGCAACCAAATAAAGCCACTGAGCCATGCCGTCCAGGATGACCTCGAGAACACTCCAAATGCTAACAAGCCATGTAGTCGCAGATCCGACCCACCCTACATAGCCCGACGGAACATAGCGACCAGAGATGGCGAATACTTTCGATGCCCGGATGAGGGCTTAACCTTTATCTCCTTGTTCCACCGTCGTATCTTTAGACAGTCGTGCTTGGTGCAATGCATGCCTCCTCCACCCATTTGCGTCCCTTGCGGCTTCTTTATCGTAGTGCCATTGAGATTGTCGTTGCCCACGGCGCTTGTTCTCAGGCGCCAGGCGCACGGCAAATGTTACGCAGCGGGATCAATGGCGCAGAATCTTCTCCGACTTCTGCCATGACGCAGGAAGGCGATGAAGTTCATGCAGCGATTGCAGAAAGTGATGCAGAGACTAGTGGCGTACATGTATGTATCCAGATTTTGTGGTCAGAGCTGTTGCAAGCGAAGCAAGGAAGTGATCCATAAATAAACTCTGCGCAGCGTGCAGCGATCCGCCTCTCTTTTGACGATGAACCAACGACACAGTCACGGTCCGTGGTCACGGTCAAAAAAGTGCAGATATGCCAAAGTTTCGATTGTTATGCATATCCCATGGACATGTCTGGACCTGGTAATGGGGCTCGTGTTCGGTCTTCGGCTCGGTGTACAAAGGTTAGCTAGCAAGAATTCATCTCTGACGTCGTACAGTGGACTGTCGCGTGTGCGTGGGAAGATGCTGCAGGCTAAACAAGCGGCAATCCTCGGACGTCGTCGCTGCAGTCTGCTCGGCAATCAAAGTGAACTTTAAGCAATGTGCGCCACATGCGCCTCTTTTCAGGCACAGCCAGGCATCAAGTACTCGGCAAACCGACTTTCAACCGTTCCGACCATATGCGTTCGTCCTTCAAGTCACGACGATGTCGCTGCGCAAAGCATAACAACACCTCCATGGTCACGATCCTGGTTCGGCATCTTGGATCGTGTCGTACGCAGACATGTGCCGACTCCGGTCGCAGTCGTGGTGAAGTGCGTACATTGTTGCCTCGCGCACCGCACCACAAGAGAAGCCGTCCAGTATCGCAACTTCGGTGTGGCCAGAGCAAGCGGAGCAGATTTTGAATGGCGGACCGAGTTTCGCTGTGGTCAATTCGATTTCCAGGAGTGGAGTGCCACAATTGTTCGATGAAGGAGTGGTCTAGAGCCGGCGCTGGGTCGCTGGAGAGGCTACGAGACAGCATCGTCGAATGAGAGCCGTAGGAGTGCTAGCGTGCACCAATAGTGGGTAGCTCTCCAGCTTGCTTGTGATGACCATTAGATCCACCGCATCGTAAACATAGTGAACCTGATCGCGTGCGCATCGAAATGCTTTCATGACTGTTTGAGGTCAATTACACATCGAGACGCCGGAAGCAATGTTGCAAAAATGGTATGAGAATAGAATCCTGAGAGCAAGTTTGCGACGCGCGGCATAAGAGTCGTTGCCACTTCCGGCAGCCCAGGGAACGCCTCCTGCTGATAGCCTCAAAAGCTTGTGATAGGGTATCAACACCAGAGAAACAACATGCATATGGGAGTGCACGCATTTCGGGGTGTCATGCAAGCTACCAAGCAGTGTGTAGAGTATCGTGTCGCGTTTGCGCCTCCTCTTGTTCCTGATGTCGTGTGTCGTGCGCCAATTTTCGTTGTCGCAAACGAGCTGATACGCCAGGCAATTGGTGACTCATTGCGCCTTCCCCGGCCATCCCTCCTTACCGGTCAGGCGAAGAGCGACCGTTTCGCATTGCGTACAAAGGGCTCGCAGGTCGTCGCAGAGAGCAAGAAATGGCATGCATCGGATGTATTATGTCGAGCGAGCATCATGGTGAGCGTGTTGACGTGAATATCGTCGCTGGTTGTGGTGGTGATGAGCGAGTGCAACGTCAGAGCGATCAATAAACAGACTTTTCCGCATCCTTGTAAGGAGACACTTGGCTTTTTCGCCAAATGTGCACGGCCCCATCCTCGCGACTACAAGTACGCGTGCCTTCCCCAGCTTGCAGCGCCTGCCGAACTCTCTGGCTGGTTGCGATATATCCTCATCCGCCGTCCCATCCCAACGCGCGCCGATCCGATCACGCATCGCACAGACGTGCAATACCTCTACATAGTGAACGGAATCGATCATCGATCTTATCGTCTTCACGACTTACGATTTCTCAAATTTTCAGCGTTGCATCTCAGATCCGAGGAAAGCGCAAGTCAATCTTTTTGTCGCGCTTGACGGATTTGGACTAGTGGGAACCTGCACCTACTTGCTCTTCCTTCGACAAGTCACTTGACTGCCAACACCAACCATTCACTCCAGCGAGGGCATATCTGCAGGCCAGCGGCACTCTTGTCAACCTCACTAGAGCCTCTCGTCACCCACATCGCCGTCCTCACCGACTGCGCGGACCCTTTGACTAGAGCGATCTGCGCATCTTACTATATCTCTCTATCAGCCGACCGCAAATTGCGACGAGCACCACCGCAGACAGTGCCGCATCACCGGGCACGCTCACTGCACCACCACCACCACCATCATGGATTCAACTATGATGTACACACCGCAGAATCCAGCGGAAGCAAAGGCCTTCACTGCGCCTGGGTCACTCAGCTACGGCAACATTCCTTCGCAATCGCAGCTCACTCCCCCTTCAGAGAACGGTTTGCAACAGCAGAAGCCTGTCGTGCCGGTTGGCCAACAATCACAAGGTGTCGTTACACCTGCTGCGACACCCGCCAATGGCCAAGCAACTACCGGTGTCAGCGGCATTGTGCCAACGCTGCAGAACATTGTTGCGACTGTCAATCTGGACTGCCGTTTGGACCTCAAGACAATTGCACTTCACGCACGTAACGCTGAGTACAACCCGAAGCGTTTCGCTGCCGTCATCATGCGCATTCGAGAGCCCAAGACAACCGCGCTGATCTTCGCATCTGGCAAGATGGTTGTCACTGGTGCAAAATCGGAGGATGATTCCAAACTGGCTAGCCGCAAGTATGCGCGCATCATCCAAAAGGTAGGCACGTGAAGTAAATGCATGGTCAACCTGCGCTTGACCTGTCTTGCTTGCTTTGTCATGTGCTAACATTGTTCGGCACAGCTCGGTTTCAATGCCAAGTTCACCGACTTCAAGATTCAGAATATTGTCGGATCATGCGACATCAAGTTCCCGATCAGACTGGAAGGTCTTGCCAGCCGGCATCACATGTTCTCGTCGTACGAACCTGAACTCTTTCCTGGTCTGATCTACCGCATGATGAAGCCAAAGATTGTGCTTCTCATCTTCGTGTCAGGCAAAATCGTTCTCACTGGTGCGAAGGTTCGTGAGGAAATCTACCAAGCCTTTGAGCTCATATACCCTGTGCTCTCGGACTTCCGCAAGACCTAAACATCTCGGCTCGAGCCAAACTCGACCCCACAGCACAAAAGGCATCCTGTATCACCAAAATGTACAACAGAGGTCGATGCCACCTCAGAGATCTGCAGAGTCGACGTAAACTGGCTAGGACATCCACAAGACCAGTCACTACCGTCTTTACTGGCCTGCATGATTACACTTCATTGCTTGAACTTCGACTTGACTGCATAAGCGACGGCGTTACGGGAAAGAAGTCGACTTTTCACCACTTCACGGACTCAAAGCGAGGTCCGACTAGATCGGCATGCTTGGCCGGCAGAAAGCTGGCTTATCGGCGTGTAATCGAGCTTTTCACACTACAAGCTCAATAAGACCGATGATACTAGAAGGGAAGGTGGCGATACCAGCATGCATCGGCAGGCACGGGTTAGCCGATGGGATGCAAGCAAGAAGTGTTGGCATGGAATGAACACGGCTCACGGTAGAGAGAATCTCCAATGCCAGTAGTTTCATTCACCTCTTCGAGTTTCATGTGGCTCCCACCTGGTGTGCATGGCAGGCATAGCCTGTCAATTGTGCCATCTTCGTCGACGTGCTGTATGACTGCCCCACCCCGATGTACTCAGGTAAGCCCACTATGTCTTGCTGATCAGTATCTGCATTGATGGTGGCGCTGATGCCTTCCATCAGTCAGATGACCGAGCTACACAACGACCTTCATCATTCGTCCCGCACTCTCGGGGATGGACGGAGAAGGTTCCACGTTGCTGTTGAAATATCGTTATCACCACCAAGGAACCAGACGATCTCGTTACAGACACGAGCCCAGTACCACGTTTCGAGTACATGCAGCCCTACGGAAAACATAATGTACCGAAAGGTACACAACACTACGACGGAAGCAGCACAACAAAGAGTCACGAAGATGAAATTTGCGCTTGCTCGATTGTGTCAGATGGAGCCATTTTAGGAATGCCTAAGGCTCGGAATGACATTTTCTCTTGTGCCCGTCTACACCACAGCTATGCACTATCTGTGTCGGTCTTTCGGGCATCAACATGGAAATACATATTACTGCAACTCGTGGAAGCTCTCAACAAACGTCCTTGGCTCAGTGGTATGCGTCTCAACAGACGTTGGCGGGATTAGCGCAGCACGCTCATGAATTCATATCTCAATATGTTCTCTGCGAACTCGGCCCGCCGTTGTGCCAAGGACGAATGTTCCCTTCGCGCAAAGACAGTTCATCCCGGTAGCAGTCTTTAAGGCCCGCAATCATAAGTGTGCTCATGCACATTGAATCATTACTCATCAAGATCTACAAGCCAACATCGTCGTTACCATCAACTCAATCCCACCGCAAACACAACCGCCATCCCTAACACCACTCCCATCGCCACTCCCTCTCTCTTTCCGCCATTAGCACCATTCTCCTTCCCACTCCCGTACGCCTTTCCCACCACACATTTCTCATCGCTTTCACTCGCAGCAATTTGAAAACTGCTCACGTCATACGGCAACAGCGAACACCGCGGCTGACTCTCAACACAATTCCACTCGCTCCAAGGTTCAATTTCTCCATCCGAATCAGCGATTTGCACGCAGTCGAGGCCATTGTAGGTCTTTAGAGAGATACTACCCATTTTACCGTTGCCAGGTTGGGTGTAGGAGACGGCGGAGTAGTTTGTGTTCTCGTTGTAGAAGGAGGAGGGGAGGAGCGTGACGTTGTAGCCAACGGTGGAGGATGTGGTTGTGGAGTTGTTGGTGAAGTTGGAGCCGAGGTTGAAGCAGTGTGGTGTGGAGGGGATGGAGTGGAGTTCTAGGCTGATGAAGTGGTTATTGGTAGTGCTGCAGGAAGAGCCGTTGAGGGTAAATGTTATAGACAGGGTCGCTGATGCTAGTGGTATCGATAGCAGCATGCTCCAGAGTAGGGAGGCCATGGTTCAGGCAGTTTTGACAAATTTAGGATGTGGTTCCCGTTCGATGTCCCGGATTGTTCACGAGGTGTGTTGCTTCCGATCGACTCGTGGTGGCAGCAGTTTAGCAAGTATGCCTTCACCAGATATCATGTCTTTCCGGATTCGATAGTCGTAGCTTCAGCCTGGAGAATTTGGTTGCAAAAGTATTGTCCGAAAGGTCGCCATATCAGAAAGAAAGAAGTCCGCGATACCTACGCACGCCATTTTCTGTAAAGGTCAGGCGCAAAAAATCCTTTCGGGGTGAGATGAGATCACAGAGAACGCGTACGCAAGCTGATGAGAGCGGTATACTTGGCACTACCCTCTAAGCAAGTATTTGTGGACAGCCTCCAGACTTTATTAGATAGTACATCAATATTTCAAGAGCGCCGCGCGTAATATGCTCGGCAATAAGATCCGTGAAGCGTTCCGGCCCCATATAGAATTATGGATGCTCGGAGAATGATTCTCAATTCAACTTTGAATGATTGCGCACACATGCACTATACGTGAAGGCGTGACGAGGAGTCCCTATTAGACAGACCCAAGCGATATTTGAAGCGCAAGACCTTGCCAGGCTCAAGAGCACAGCACGTAGCTTGCGCGGCTCACACTACTCGGCGCCTGGCGGACCAAGGCACAGCTATCAAGGCTCTTGAGAGCACTCTCGGGAAAGGTCACCCACTCATCTTCGTCAACCCCAAGCCTAGGTAACGACAAGGACGCCGAATGCATAAACCTGATCAACAGATCTTCTTGGAACACATAAGAAATGGCAGAGTTGAGGATCGTGGTACAAATAGTAGTCATCTGGGTCTGAGATGCTTGTGCACTAGCCGTATACAATCAGATCAGTCGTGGCCTGAGGTTCGATCCTTCCGCCTTGGATCCTTCCAATCCTTCAAACGCATCACTGCCACTTTCGAACACGATCGTCCATCAGCCCGTGTGTTGCCCACGAGTCGACCATGTTGTTCTGCTCCGCCAACGAACTAAGCAAGTGGAGCACCACGAGCACACCTCGTGGACTTATGCTTCTTTTGGCGATCCAGCATGCTCATGCTACCATTTCCGGCGGAAAGACTGTTACTCAAGCCTCCCTCTTGAAGCATACCAGACAAGCCTTAGCGCAGGATCAAAAAGCATCTCGAGATCTCGAGACAGCGCCTTATCGGTCTGTCTGATTCTGCTTGCTTTGGGGGCTGGAAGAAGGATCACAATGCTACGGACGGGAACGATATGCAGTGTCGTCAGCCTGCTGATTTGGTGAGAGATAAGTCTTTCAGGTAGGAGGCAGCAGTTCTTCGAATTTACTGTTCTCATTATATGCCTGCCTCTCTCCCGCTGCTTCGACTTCAACAACGAACAAGCAGCAAGCCTCAACATCATATCTTACTGCCTAATAGGCTGTCGACACATTCACAATGGCGGTCTCGTTAGCACAGGTCCCGAATGAGACGACCAAGCCAATCCCAATGGCATACTATCCGGCAGAGACGACATTCATGCCCATGCCAGAACATTATCAGCAATCTTACACAAGCTACTGGACTCAGCCGCCATCATATCAGCAGCAGGCATTTGCTCCTCTACCACTACAGCCATACCATCAGCAAAGCCACGCGAGGCCAGCATACCACTATCAGCAATCACCTTCACCTGGTAGATATGAACCACCGCCGCCAATGCCACCTCGACCAACAAAAACACCTCTCGATGCGACCGTACACTTGAGCTCGCCTATCTCACAGCGTCCTCATGCATCTTCAACAGCCTCGACAATACAACCAGATCCTCTACCACCGCATTCCAATCCTCAAGCCTTGACGCAATCACAAAGCATAGCATTCGAAGATTCAGTGCCCATACCACCAATCAGAGTCGGCAAAGAAGAAGTATGGAACCCAAACACCGGCTATGCGCTCTACGTGATAACAAGAGAAGCTACGCATGCCCCAGCACTATTTTCAAGAAGAGGCCTCATAACAGTGACACGGATAGACGGCGTGCCAATGGGCACGGTCCGCTTCCATAGTCTCACAACGAACAGTATCGACATGACTATTAACGGCCGCAGCACACGGCTGTCCCACTACGGCTTCATCCACAATCGATGGAGTTTCTTGTCAACCACTACATCCAACACTTCAGAGGAAATGTGGTGTTGGACGAGGGACAAGATGTCGAGGGGAGCGAAGCTGGTGGACTCGAGGAGGAAAGATGGGAAGGTGCTGGCGAGGATGAAGGGCGATCTCTTGACGTTTGAGAAGGGACGATTGAGTAGTGAGAGTTATGACGAGGTGCTGCTATCGGCTGTTGCTATGGCGGAGGCGGCGAGACGGGCCAAGAAGAATGGAGATTTAGTCGATTTGGGGAGTGCTATTGGAGATTTGTCGGATGGTGGTAGTGGTGGTGGAGCTGGAGGAGGTGGTGCTGGCAGCTGATGAGTGCTGTCAGGATGAACAATGAACCTACATGCTATACACATGCTGCCTTTCTGAATGCAAAGTCATGAGATAGCGTATGGCTGTGATTCTACATGAGGCCAATAGTTCATACATATGGTTAACATCTCAGCGTCTGACAAGTCAAGACATCGCCCTATCAATGTACCCAAATACATATCGACTCAACATCACTTCACGATCGGCCTCACTCTTCGTTGAAACGCAGCTCATCGTGTACGAGTTGTGCACGTGAGCATAAAGTTCATACTGTGCACAATTTGCGGAGCATGCTCGGAGGTGAATCTACATTCAATGCGTGCATATCCATTTCCAACAACCATATCACTCAAACACCCACACAACAATGCGCCATCTTCGCCCAGCTCAGCAGGCACTCCGCCTCGCTGCTGAATCCTCCCGCCAACCCCACATCTGCCGTGCATGTCTCGCCCAAGCCCGCCAATTCTCTTCCACCCCCAGTACCTCTGCCGACAACGAACCCTTTTTTAAACGATTGTCCAAATCCATTTTCGGCTCCAAAGAAGCGACACAAGCGGACAATTCACGCGAAGAGAAGAGGAAAAGGAGGTTAGAAGAACCTAGACAGGGACCGCAGACGAAGACGGATTCGAGGGGGAATGTATATGAAGTTGCTGAGGTGGTGGATCCCACTACCCATAAGGGTTATGTGCAGAGTCTGGTTTGGAATGGTTTGGAGAGGGTGGGGAGTGAGGAGTGGGTCAGGGCGAGGGCGGATCAGGGGGAGCAGTATACTGGGTGAGTTTCTCTTGAGATGGAGAAATGGGTTTGTGCTGATATTGGTCGGTGATAGGTTCATGCCGTTGAAGAAGCTGCAGTTGAACAACGCGCAGTGGGAGAAGTTGTTGAGGCAAATTGCGGAGGAGGTGTTTGCATTGCAGAAGAGCGGGCGGGACGTGTTGGAAATTTGTAGTGATGAGTCGAAGGCTTCGCAGGAGCCGCTTATGGGGCAGGTCAGGCAGGCGGAGCAGACGGGGGGTGAGATGACGGAGTTTGAGAGTGAGAGTTTCCTGATCGATGTGTCGGAACCAGCGGTGAAACTTGCGGTAGGTGCATATCTCATCCTCGTTCTCGTGGTGGCAGAATACTCACGTTATTCACCGTGCTAGATCATCAAGCGCGCGATGCAACTGACCGGCAAGCGATTACCCGACCCAGCGATATCCTCTGCGACTACACTTATGGATATATACAATGCTTTCAAGAGGCAGGAGAGGGTTAAGAAGGTCGCGCAGGAACCAAAGGTGAAGAAGCTTGCAAAGCAGGTATCGAATGTCAAGGTGTTCGCAACAAGGAGAACACCTGTGCATAAAGAGAAGGAGATTGGACGATGGAAGATCATTGAAGATGAACTGATGCTGAGGGATCTGCCCGTGTTTGGAAGCAGATACCAGAATGCCAAAGAGGGATATAGGAACGATGGTCGAGCATGAGGATGATGGAGATGTGTACAGTATGTGTACAGGCAGCAGGTTCATGTTCTCGCCCGTCGAGGAATCGTTGGACACAGCTTCTGGCAATTCTGGCTGCGACGTATACATCATATATGCTATTTGCGATGGTGCGCGAGACGTTATGGCGCTGATATCACGCGTACAGTATTCCAAGCGATTTCGAGCATCCAGCTCGGCTGGCAGGAGCTACCGACGTCGCTCCTTCATGCATGCCAGACTAGCTTCCTTCAGCTCCTTGCCTTGCCTCCCAAAGCCGCCATCAATTGCAAAGCCCCTTCTCGAGACAGAAAACAAATCCAACAATTGTTCGTATTGTTCGTATTGACATGTCATGACAGTGCACAGGATTTCGCGCTGCTTCTCAGCACAATGGACATGTCTCACAGCACCATTCCGGACGAAGTAGAAACAGTGAATCCAGCTGATCTCGCTGTATTGGACGACCAAGCAACAACAATCAATGATTTCGACTTCGGCCTAGCCCTGGATCCTGATACTGGCATTGATTCCATCGCAAATTCAGCATGGACGCACTGGGCTACTGCCGCCGAGCAGTTACCAATGCGTATTACCTGGGACAGCAGCACCATGAATCCGGGCTTTGGCATGGTTCCCAACAGTAGCGTCGGCAGCGTGGGAGGTCTGACGCGCCAGCTGGAGCAATGCGACATCGAGCAAGATACAATCTCCCAGATTTTGCCATCAAGTGTACCGGTGTCCGGTGCTTCCCAAAGTGGCAATATTCGTAGCAATAAGCGCTACAGAGGCAGACTGCTAGCAGATCTGACACAAGACGGTCCCGAGACAGTCTTTGAAGACAGTGATAGCCACCACAGCTGGACTGCATCAGACAACGCCGAGGGATGGGTTGCTTCTTTGCGCGAGCACCTTACAGTGTTTCGGCGACGCAGCGAGAGGATTGCGCTCATCACCACTCCTCTGCAGACAAGACAACGGCGGAAGGTGCACTCAATGGCCAATATATGGGGTTGGAGCCATATGAGTATTGGTTCGGGACGCCAGAAGCGCGTCCTGATCTGCAAGTGTGAGATGACAGGCACCGCGTCCCGCACCCCAACCTCAACTGGCAGACGATGGAATCCATCAAGAAACAGGTGGACAACTGGGCTGGTCAACCCAAAAGTGGTCGTGGTCGACATGCTGTCGCCCTTCCTCGATGGCTTTCACATCCGCACTGCCCTACAAAAAGCTAGGCTACCTATGCCTTTGAGGATCCGGATCGATCGTTCCGAGGCAGTGATGCTGGAGTCTTCGAAACCAGCAGCGAAGGCATTCGCCATCTTTGATAGTGCAGACGAGGCCGCTTCAGTCCTGCTGGCCTTAGATGGGTCGAGGCCTGGTTGGAATGCCATGGAGACTGAGCTCGAATGTGATTACGTCCAGTTGCCATCTGGATTTGACTTCAATGACGCTCTCCTCGATGCATTCGATACGCTGCCAGAAGCCATTCGAGACGCTAAGCAGAGACTGCTCGAGAACGAAAGTCAACGCGAACGTCTTGCGGAGCTGGACCATAAAATGTCTGATTCAGACACCGAAGACGAGACGCTATCGCCAGGCCTTTCAATCGAGCGCTCTGCGAAATCTGGTACAAGCCTCGCTTCCAATACATCTTCGTATTCTCATGATCCAGGTTATGCCTCTGCGGCGTCAGCCCGAAGTGCAGCAGCTCACTCTGACCACGACTCACAGACAAGCACATCGAAGAAGAGGAAGAGAGTGCCTAAGATTGCCGGGGGCTATCCCTGCACGCATGCAGACTGCGACAAGGTGTTCGATCGCGATGGAGATCGTCGAAAGCATGAAAAATATCACAATATTGGCAAGTCAAACATCTGTCCGAGATGTGGTAAAGGCTTCCACTTCCCCAAGGATCTACGTCGGCATATGATTGTTCACTCCGGACTACCCACGCAAGAGCCATCAGAGCAGTCGGCGCTCTTGGCCATTGGCACTTCTATGACACAACAAGAAGGACAGGTGTGGCATCGTGCGCCGTCATCCTTGGAAGCCGCTGTCGCTGTTCAAGAGATCAGCTAACCAGGCGCGCAGCATCATCCTGCTCTCCGCCTTTGTCGGGGCACCACTTGAACCAGTTGTACGGCGCAGCGGTATCTTGACGGACAGTCCTTCGTGATGGAGATCGCACATGATGGATTGGACGTCTGGCACATCTCCTATCGATGCAAGTGAATGTTTGTTTGCTTCCCTTCAGAGTACGTTCGCGCACCAATAACGCAGCACTTGAACTTCTTACAGTCGAATCTCGCGACACGAAAGCATGGTGCAACACCCTGCGACAGCAGAATTATGACATTGCGTACCCAGGACCCTTTCTTGACCACGCTGCAAACCGCCTTGCGCTCTTCCAGTGACCAATCTTTAATATGCCACGTCGTACGTGAGTTGTGCAAACGCAACGTCGACATGACTAATATACTATAGGCGCCTGCCAACGTAGTTACACCTTGTAATCACGGCTTTTGCTTCGCCTGCCTTGCGCAGTCGGTCAACGCGAAGCACACCTGTCCAAGCTGGCGTACGGTACTTCACAACCGATCTCCTGCAACCATTGGCGAAGAGGACGAGGAAGCGTCCAGCGTCTACTTTGGGTCCGTGTCCGCTAACAAAACCAACAATACCTCGCTCGTGAACGAAAAAAACACACAACTCCTCCCACGCAGACTGTTCCAGAATGGCCCATGGAAGGACAAGAAATTGTTCAGCTCACGGACGAAGTACCCTCAATGATCGTCGTGCTTCATCCATACCAGCTTGTAGGTCATAGCCATGGTCTCTTTGGTGAGACATGCTCGAACGTAGTCTTGGGGTTATAGAAGAACCCTAGCAAGAAAGCTGTGGTACAAACTCTAGACTTCCACCTCGTCTTGCGGCTCACAGCACAATGCACAAGATCGAATACCACAGCTGTATTTGAAATTTCGTCATGCCTTGTTCCGATCACCGAAGATCCAGATCTGCAAATCTCAAAGGTCGATGCCCGCTTGACCGAGGAAAGAACACAAATTGTGATTTCTAGCACGGAGCTCGTCATTCCTTGGTGGGGTTCTAGACCTGCAACATGGCGTATGAGGGGCCGACACCTTTATGGCCATTGCATTGTTTATATAGCTCTACTTGAGCCTTTTGCTCTGCAAACACCCCTATTCGCAACACAATCTGGAGCAGTGCATCGCAAATTACCAAGTCAACTCATATCGTCAACAGCAAGAATCACTCGCAATCATGTCGTGAGTAGCCGGCTCTTCTATCTCCCACCTTCAAGTCACAACTGACATTTCTGATCAGTGGCCTCGTCGACAAGATCAAGGGCGTCAAGGCCCTCTCCAAAGGCAGCAAACTCCCAACCAACCACGTTCTGAAAGAAGACAATCCAGAGAAAGGCACGGTCGATCTCGCAACACTGCAAGGCAAAAACATCATCGTCGGCGTCCCCGGCGCATTCACACCACCATGCTCATCTCAAGTCCCCGGCTACGTTGAGCAGGCGGACCAGTTCGCCGCCAAGGGCGTCAAGGGGATCTACATTGTCGCTGTAAACGATGCCTTCACCACCAAGGCGTGGAAGGAGAAGCTTGGAGCCAACCACCCACATGTGCACTTTTTGGCGGATGATACTGGCGCTTTCTCGAAGGCTGCTGGGTTGGATTTTGATGCGTCGGGATTGTTGGGAAACCACCGGTCGTCGAGGTATGCGGCGATTGTGAATAACGGGGTCGTGGAGAACATTTTTGTAGAGGATGAGGCGCCGAGTGTTACTGTCACCGAGGCTAGCAAGGTGTTGCAGCATGTTTGAAGAGTTTGTGGATGAGGAAGGGGTGAGACGAGGTGTTAGAGCGTTAGATGATACCAAGTGTATAGGCTCAACAAGTAGAGCACAGCTTTGAAGCCTTCGATGCACGTTTGATCTCCTTGGCCGCCATGTCAGCAAGACATGTAGCTGAATGCTGCTTCGATGTCATTTACAACTAATGCATGTACCACACAGTACACGGAGGACTCTGCCATACAAGCTCGGCTTCACAGGTAGCACTACCATTGAGTTACACAACTATCAGTAAGTATGTGGGATTGTCAGAACAATCTATGTCAAACCTCTCCTACCACACAAGGAGACGCTCCGGCTTATTTGTGATCGTTGGTCGTTCTTCGCCTGGGACAGATACCGTAGGCTTATGGAAAGCAAGCAAACAGGTACAGTTGCTTCATTGTGCAGACTGTGGTCGAGGCGGACTTCACTACGGTGCAGATAACCCAGGATCTGCATCAGCGTCGCTCATCTACTGCCTCGTGAACGTGGTCTTCAGTAGACGTGCAATGTGGTGTATAGTACCTGCATAGCTCATACAATTGCGCTGTGCGGCGCGTGGCCTCCTTACCAGATTATCGTAGGAAGCGGCAGCACCGAGTGCTGTTACTGCCAGACGTCATTGGCCTTGAGGTATCGTGGCAGCATTTTGCGATGTGCCTGACGAGCGCGTCTAGACCATTGCCCTGAGCCCGATGGCTTGGAAGTCCCTTGTCGTGACGTGCAAGAGAAGGGATGAGGGTAGTATTGTAGAGTGGGTTGTTGTGCAGAGGACGGACACATGGAGGACACACAAAACTGTTGCTGATCCGGTTCGAAATTGCGTGAAGGACGTGCACGATGCACGTGCTGCGAGCAAGGTCAACCTCACTGCTGATCACCGACAATAATCTGCTGCTTGACAGCCGTCGCATCTCGTCGCCATTGTCGCGTGTCACCGGCATCGAGGTTTCGTGTCCTTCGAAGACGTTTCACGGCCACGCTGAAGACATAGTTCTAACTAGCTTATCCAAAGACCTGGCAACACGGTAAGTTCAGGGCAATCCTCCCAGAGCTCGTCCCCCCGTCACGTCATTTCTTCATCTACGAGCCTGTGCTGGCAACAACAGCATTATCCAATTCCCTCTTCGAATCTGCTACCGACCTTGAAACTTGTTATAACCCACCGATTGAGCTACAGATCTTGGTATTTGCAGGCTATCGATCACAACAATGGCAGACCAATTCCTGACAGCCCCCAAGCCACCGCCAGAGCTGAACATCCCACCATCTAACAGCACCGTCAAGGTTTCATGTATCGACAGCACATCCCGTTTCAAGATTCCCATTGCAACATTCCTACAGCCCGAGTATACCGGCCATGACAAACTGTGCGGACCATCGTTTTCCTTTCTCATCGAGCACGCAACATCGAAACCTGTTCTCTTCGATCTCGGCGTTCGCAAAGACTGGCAAGTCCTGCCTTCTTACCCCAAGTGGGTCGCGAAAAAGTGGTACATCCACGTCGAGAAAGACGTTGCCCAGATTCTTGGCGAGAATGGCGTCGATGTCGATGGAGGAGCCATCGGCGCTATCATCTGGAGTCATCATCACTGGGATCATGTAGGAGACGCTTCCAGGTTCCCGCACTCCACAGAACTGGTCGTGGGGCCAGGATTCAAGAATGCACACTTACCGGGATATCCTAAGAATCAGAAGTCGACTTTGATGGAAACTGACTTTGCAGGGCGAAATGTTCGGGAGGTGGATGTTCAAGGTGAAGGGCAAGGTCATCAGATCGGAAGATTCTATGCCTATGACTACTTTGGTGACGGGAGCTTTTATTTACTGGATACGCCGGGTCATTCCGTTGGACATATATGCGGCTTGGCCAGAACGTCGACGAGTCCAGACTCGTTCGTCTTCATGGGCGGAGATGCCGCGCATCATGGCGGCGAGTTTCGACCTACAGATTACCTGCCACTACCGAAAGACGTCAAGCCGTCGCCATTGAAGCGACGCAGTCCGTGTCCTGGGCATTTGATGGTGGACCATGTCCATCCCCATAACGTCTCAAACAAACCATTCTACTACGTGACGGAGAGCTTCGCACACAACAAGAAGGTCGCCGACTGGACGATAGACGGTCTTGGCGAGTTTGATGCGCACGAGAACGTGCTGATGCTCATGGCACACGATGATGCTGTCGTTGATCCGGCGGAGCTGGATTTCTATCCCAAGTCGATAAATGATTGGCATCAAAAGGGCATTGGGCAGAAAGTGAAGTGGCTGTTCTTGGGTGATTTTGAGGAGGCACTGGAGACCAAGGAGAAGGGCGAGAATGCTTTCACCTGGGGACAGTACCCTTGAAGTACTTGCTCAAGGTACCTTCGGCGAACCGTCCGATGGTCTGCACCTTTGTGCGGCACATCTTGGCATGGCAGAAGTAATCATGTCGCAACCAGGTGTACGCTGTTGTGTAACATCGGTGTCGCGCCGAAGGCAGCAGGTATCTGTATACAACGACTTGTGGATGATATGATGCGCATCGCGCTTTCTGTATGTGGCAAGCCGCTACTGGACTACAGTATGAACAAGCAGGGTAAGGCTCAATAAGGTAGTAGTATGTCCGAGTCACGTGCCCGTAGACGAGGCCTGCTTCTTCCATTCCCAACATCCTTGAGCAGCCACAGGAGGTCTCGTGGTCTGCCATACTGGTCGCCAGTCTCACGGATCTCCCTACGTTGGCTCTATGATCGTTCCAATATATGAACCTTGATACTTGTCCACATGCATATGGCAGATGCGTGCCGATCATTTGGACACATGTCCTGCAGCCGATCCCATAGTGGTAGGGCAAGGGCTCACCTTTGTTTCAGGCTCGCGGGCACACCTTGCACGACCGCAGGACGTACCCGTCCGTGGGCGCAATATGGCCAATTCGTTCATGCTTTGAAGGCATCTTATCGTGGCCAGGCTGTTGAAGTCCTTTTTTTTTTAGCGCAGATGAGTAGCATTGTGCTGACATGCTATTCTCTGCAGATGAGAGACTGCGGTGTCAACGAGCTCAATGCGAGCTGACCGAAGAGACATCCCAGTGCGTTGACCCAACGTGTTGGTTTTGTATAGATGCTCCACGTGTTTCGTGAGATCTCTTTCAGCGCGCGTCAGATGTCCCTGACCCAACAACTCCCAGCGTATCGTGAACCTACGCATACACATGGCAACCCAGGCACGCCCGAGTGATTGTCCTGTGAATAGCGAGCCGTGCAATCCAGCCCATTGTGCACAGTTGTGTATTCACCGGAGCCATCGAGGAAGTGCTACGAGCTGACTTTTCTTGAGCAAGAAATTTTGGAATCATCTAGCAGTCAAGCGGGCGGGCGGATTGCTCAGCACAGTCTGCTCATTCAAGTGATAGACCCACCAGCATGGGATTGTCTCGGTGTTGTTTAGTAGTGCCAGCTAGTTAGAGAGTCGGAGTTCGAGATCTGATTCCTTGGCCCCAGTGAAGATCCAACCTGTTTAGTTAACTTAAGCACAGTGGATTGCAAGGATGGCTGAGAGTTACGAAGATTACCAGTGGTCGCGATATTTTCGCGTTGTGAACAGAAGCTCCGCGATGAAACAGATATTGTGGTATGCGCGCAAGGACTTCCGGGACATAGTGATTTGAGTAGTCTCGCCTACTACTGTAACTTAACTTAGTTCTAATGTCTTTGCTGACGAACAGAGCAGCGAGAACTCCACGCCAAGACGTCGATCTTTCCTTGCAGTCCGCGTGCCTACGAACAAGGGTAAAGGACGAACGGCTTCACGCCCTCCCGGGCAAGCATTGCAAAGGATTTAATGACTAAAAGCAGCCCAAAAACCTACGCCGTCGCGAAGGATTTGTGCATACTGACGAGGATTCTAGGGCAGCAGAACGGTCTGCGAGATGGTCTGCGCGATGAGCTGTGGACTGTTGGAGCGGATTCTAGGGCATTCTGTACGACGATGGCAAATTGGTCCACGAGAGACGCCTTAAGGCAGACGCTTAACTAGTACGTATCCGTTAACCGGTATGGAGATGCCTGAGGCCTGAGGCCTGAGGCAGAGAGCGACGAGCGTCGTGCATGACGCGACGAACGGGCTTTGTGCTGTGGTACGGCCATAACCGGCCGAGCAATGATTAAGTTTCCCGAGATGTGGATTTGACGCAGCATGGCTTTCATGTGTATTTTCGCCCGTTGTCTCCGTCGGAGAGACTTTTACCACTAAGCGAATGATGTTTGTTGCTCCATGGCTACAACTTATCGGTGACTCGAAAGGATGAAAGCGGCCGTGGACGTGCCGCCTGAGCGCGGTGAGTCCGCGATTGAGGCTGGTAGGTAGTACAATCAATTGCAAGCGAAGGCAGTCACATTATTATTGTGGTTGCCTGAGCACTAGTACGGCGCGCATGTTGTGTGGCCTGGAGACTTCGAAACAGCCACAGCAGGCCACGCAGGATCAGACAGACAACACGGACGCAGCTCTACAATTCTGTGGCCTGGAGGTGTTGCGAAATTACGCAGCCCATGGGATCCGCCAATGTGCTTGGCTTCGTCTTGTCTCAAACGAGCCAGGCGCGGCGACGGCGAGCCAGGCCAAGTCCCTCCTGCACGGCAAGTGAATCATCCTGCCACAGAAGCAACAGTGATTCATTCCAACGCATCTAATGGTGCATTGCAAAGCAGAGAGCGTGCGCTGTATGCCGCATTGGGAAGTCGATGTCAGTGAGTCAGGCGTTGTAGTAGGGCAGTGCGGAGGGCATAGTAATCCCAGCATTTTGGTCCCCGCCTGCTTTGCGAGCAGAACGAGCTGCTTTGTGATCGTGTCCAATAGGAAGACGTTTCGTTTTATGTCCGACCAAGGCTTGTAATCCTAAACACCGCTTCGCCGTTCGGGCCCTGGCTGCGAGCTGCATCCGCTAGGCAAGCAGCCCCCTGTCGTTGCTCGGATCTTACATCGTCGCGGACGGGCTTACGAGGATCATGTTGCTGTCTGAGCTGCGAGCACAAATATGTGCCTTGATTCCCTCTGTCGAAGTGTCCCATCATCATCATCATCATCATCATCCCCACCACCACCATTGTCGCAACTCTACAACACAAGACGCAAGGAAGAACATCCAGTCTCTGCTTCATCAGCAATATTAACCTTCAGCAACGCTTCTCCACCCTACACCTTGGTGACTCAGGCAGAATTCCCGGACTCATACCCTCCAACTGACTCACGAGAGCCATATAACCAAAATGACTTCCCATTTGAGGATACAGTCCAATTTCGGACCAGTACCAGCCCAAGTTACCTATCAAAGAACATCACCGTCTGCTCCACCAGCCAAAAAGCAGAAGATGTCTCTTACACAAACATACTATGTTGCCTCGACGGCACGAACGAAGCTTGGCCGTGAAGCACAACGAGCAGACCACAACTTGAGGAGACTGGTCGGTCACGCAAACTTGCTCGACACGCTCATGGTCGAGCTTGCACATGGCGAAGCCGAGCAAGAAGCATGGTTCAACCAATCTGTCAAGTCTGCATCCGTGCCACAAGAACCACGACATGTGCAATGGATCGACAGTATTGCAGACGAGGAGGATGATGACGACGACGACAGTGACCTGGAGTCGGAAGATGGCTCAGACATCTACGACGAGGACGAGGAAATGTTCAACATTCCACTTCGCAAGATCCGATCACCCCCAGTCGAGGTCATCTCACGAGAGATTGACGACGAGGATCTCGATGCAGAGTTGGAGGACGAGGACTTCGATGACCACCATGCTCTCACCCGCGTAACATCACAACACTCACCTCCAGAGTTGACAATGGAAGACGACTCCGAGGAATCCGATCTGGAGGACGAGTCAATGCCAGCATCGCCAGAGCAACCTACATTTGAGCTCAGCCAAAAGCAGCGACAAGCAATCACAACGACGGCCTTCTTCGACGTCAAGTCACAACAAGGCCTCGAAGACTACATCATGACAGCACCGCCTCAGCAGCCTTTAGTGGCAGCCTGCTGAGCAGTCTTCGAACACATTCAAGTCGTTGTGATAGCGTTTTAAGCGAGCAAGGAGTTTTACAGGACACGGGCATTTGAGCGATTCTCTCATCTCAGAACAACATGTACATGGACATGTATGGTGGAAGCTGGTTCTCTCTTTCGCGCATATGGCGCAAGTAGATGAACGCTTCAGTGGTGGAACGAATACGATTCGATAATATATCAAATCAAATCAAATCAAAACATTGGAAAACATCTCTCTACCTACATTTGATCTTCTCCCAGTCCTCTACACAGTCTTCCCCTTTTGCAGTCGGTATTCTCTGTTGGCAGTGATTCCTTTTCCAAACCGGTCGAAGCAGTAACAAACCGGGATTCTTTTTTTTTTGATGACTGCCTGTCTGTCGCGCGGTACGACGACGAAGACCGCGGACCCACGCAAAGTCCGACCAAGATTTGCAACAAGGTTTCAGAACAGGGTTCATTGCATAATCTCTGCACAGGGTAACGGGAGGACGTACATAACATAATAACCTTTCTTCGCGAACGGAAGTTGTGCTGACAGGTTTTCCTCCGTCCCCGGACGACGATTTCGCCCGTTGCTTTGCCAGACTCACTACTGTAGAACTACCTGCTGCTGCTGCTGCTGCTGCTACGTAACAAAGCTGGCAAGCACTGGGTTGGGTGGAGGGATTTGTTATTCCGCTGCTTTTTTGTTCCCTCTCCCCCCGTCCGCTCTCATTCACCGTATAGTATAGTTCTAAGTTAGCTCCGGATCTTGCTCATCACGGGTTGTCAATAATTAATGTCTTTCATAAAATCGGCGCGCGAGTCTTTTCTTTTCTTTCGCGCCGCCAACAACAGTGACACACCGTCTTTTCCTACGTCGTATCTCGACCACGTCGCGCGCGCCCCCGCTGTCGCTGTCGCTGTCGCTTGTCGCCCAAGTCTCTTGCAGCCTAGCACACAGTAAGTACGTAGTAGTAGTAGTCAGCAGGCAGGACCTTCTGCGGAAGGAAGATGATCATCACACCTGATGATGATGATGATGAGAGCGTTGGTCAGCGACCGCGAGCTTCAGAAACGTACCAATAATGCAACTGCTACGTACGCGAACTGGCTGCTGCTGCTGGACTTGACTACTATACATACATACATACATACATGACAGCGCTGCGCTACCTGGTAAGAATACGTGTGCTCGCCTTGCCGCAGCAGCAGAAACGGGATCGCAAGCGTCTCATCAGGCAGCCTTGCACGAGCGAGGCGGGGGTCATCATCATCATCATCATCGTCAGCTGATCAATAAATACTAATGCCTCCAGGACTGGTGCAACATCGCTTCGGGTTTTCTTCTTGTTGTTGTTGTTGTTGCCTTCGGGAACCGTTCCTGGAACACAGCGTCAGTCAGCCCTGCGCATACGGATACGTAGGCGAGCAACTAACTGCATGTATGTGGGTGTGTGTGTGTGGTCGGGGAGAAGTGCGGCGTCACGGCGTCACGGCGTCCGTGGACGTTCGACCTACCATAGTAGTACGTACTGTAAGACAAGCAGGATTCGGAAGCCTGCTGGTTGTTCTGCTGGGATCTCTTGTCTCCATTTAATATGATGCATGACTGGAGCAGACCCTATCTACTATAATGCCTTAAAGGAAGAAGAGTTATGGTACAGATGCTTAAATGGTAGGTAGGTCATTTAACTGGAAAAAGAAAAATAAAAAAGTCATGCAAAAGAAAAAAAGATTCTGTGCAGCATGAATAATACTACTCCTTTAGGGTATCTCTTGAACCCAGATCTCCATCTTTCCCATAACCGCTCTATCCTTCCTGGCGGCAGCCATACACATGCTCATGGCCATTTCCAAGTCGTCCTGATCACCCATAGTAATCATATCCCCTTCCTCATCCTTCGTCTTGAGCTTATATCCGCCCGCAAGTGCGAACTTCTGACGGATTTGTTCAGACAGCTCACTAAACTTCACCGACGGAGTCGTCATAACATATCTCATATCCTCCGCGTGAACTTTGATACGGATCTTGCGTACCTCCGGTGCACGTTGCGACCGCGAATGCTGTCTGTGATGATGAGATGCCACACCTTGATGAGGTGGGATGATCTCGAACGCTAGCGGGGACGTGATAGAGTCCGATGGACTGTAATAATCACCTTCGTCCGCTTCTTCTTCTTCTTCTTCTTCTTCTATCGGCACAGGTTGACTCCGATGTGCACTGGATCTGGTCTGTTGATGCGGACGCAAGGCCTGCTGACTGTACGCTTCGATCGGATCTTCCTCAATCCGCACTTCCGGAGCATGTTCCCGATGGTGACTGGATCGCGGTTCACGATGTCTACTGTCATGAGATCTGGTCGAGCCGCCCGAGAACTCACGTCGCATGGGTGGTCGTTCCGATTCTGATCGTTTGGGTCCTAACCGAGGTCGTTCGGCGGCTTTGTGTTCTGAAGATTTCTGCTCAAAGGCTGCTACGCCGAGTTCCAGCCGCAACGGCTTTGCTGCTGGTCGCGCTTGCTGGAGTCCTGATTTGGATGACTTGTTCGATTTATCTGAGTTGCTGCTGTCTGTTGATCTGCGTCTGCCGTGTGCTGAATCTGGCCTTTCGACTTCGGGAGGCGGGGTTGGAGGGAATACATTGCGGTGAAGGGGAGGCTCGGACTGCTGTCTGGTCGATCTGCTTCGAAGGTCGGGTCTGACCAGGTTGAGCGCTGCATATGATAACTTCTCGCCAGGCCTGTCGTCTCTGCCCGTCGCTGCGAGTGCTGCTTGCCGTCGCGGGTCTATATTATGCTGATCCCATGTAGCAACCAATCTGGCTTTCCCAAGGTAATCCTTCGTCTTCAAGTTCTTGACCTTGGCTTCATTAGGCCGATATACCACACCCACGGGTATCGAGAAGACTGTATACCCTTCTGCTTGCTCCCTGATCGCCTCATCTATCACATCGTGGTCTGGTACCATCTTCTCTCTCGTTGCAAATATCAGATCTTGCATGCCAGCTTCCTTCTGTTGCAGGTAGATGTAACAAAGCCCACGATTGAAGAGAACCTCGCAAGAGTACAGCTTGAACTTCAGGCCCAGCTGTTCGTAGTCGATGTTGTTGTTACCGCGCAGGTACAGTAGAGTATCATTGAAGTTCGCCAGTGCTTCTTCGAAGTCGCCCATGAGGAAGTTGCTGACTCCTTGCTGGAAGTACGCGATTGCAAGATATTGGTCAAGCTGGACAGCTCGCTGATAGCATTCGACAGCGCTGGTGTGCTCTCCCAGTGTCGCATGTATGACACCACAGTTGAACAGTATCTTGGACGTGTCCGCGATGTGCTCGAAGCATTTGATCGCATTGTCGAACTCATTGTTATCGTACGCAGCGAGCGCTGCGACCCATGTTTCTATCTCTTGCTTCAGCGACATCGTAGCTTTAACAAGATGTCCCTAGTACGGAGCTGGGGTCGCGTCCTTATCTAGGCGACTACTGTCGTCTGGGATGTCTGTTGGTCCCCCGGATCGAGCTCCGCACTGTCGAGCAGATGGAGGGGGGGAGGTTGGGCACCTGTTACACGGGCAAAAGGTAGGTTCGTTCGCGCATTGAAGATCAAGGAGAGGGACCTAGAACGATCAGAGAGACTTGAACTCACGACAGGGACGCTGCGACGATATAGCAGCACGTAGAGCGGACTCCAACACCATGAGCGCGTAACGAATGGTCGTGGAAGACGGTGGCTTGACACTCTCAACTGGCCAAGAAGATAGATCACAGGAACGAGAGCAGCCAAGCGAAAGTGGCTGCTGAATGGATCCTCAGGCGCCTTTTTCCAGCAAGACGGTCGGCGCGTAGAGATCCAATCCCAGCAATGTGGTTTTGTGTTCACGCAATAGTCCCGTTCTTCCCTCCAATCAGGTGCCGCAGCGACAGAGAGGAAGCAGATTCATCCCGCTACTGTAACTTATAGCACAGGGTTCTCCATGCAGCTCCTCTCACGTTGTCCTTAGATAAAAGCCGACCTAGGCTCAGTATTGACCTCTTCAAAGGGGTAGTAGGAACGATCGAGGCACAGCATAGGGTAAGCCATAGCAACCTGTCATGTTATCTTGGTCACACATGCAACGCGCTATAGCTAACTTAGCCTTTTGTGATGAAAAGACATGTAGAGTCAACGACCATCGGCACTGGACGAAGCGCCGAGACATTGGCAGAGCCAGAACTTCGTCTATGTCTCGGTTATGCAGTGTAGACTTACATCACCATTGCTACCCTGGGTATGCTTCCGACATTGGTCAAGCTCTTGGGGCAGCATTATGGGCTCGATCAGTTTGTTGAGATGAGAAAGAGTACAGCGGCAGCACTATTATCTGCGATGAACCTTTGTTCAAACAGGGTGTAAATGCGTAGCTTTAGGTCGACTGCAACATCTCTCAAACCAGCCTTGGATATCATTCGACCACGAATACCGAGATGCTCGGACTTCCCCTCAAAAAAAAAACAAAACAAAACAAAACAAAACGCCGTTCGATGCATTCTCCGCCGCCAAGTGGCTCTCGCTCTATGCTCCAGCAACCCCTCGTACATGCATCTGTGCAGAATGTGGTGTGTATTCATCAATATGTGACTCTCATAAGTCATTGCGCTTCACCCGAGCGCACCCAGTGAAGAACGAGCGCGAGCAATAGGAATATAATTGGTCCAAGATAATGTAGCGCAGCTAGTCATAAGATACGACATGAATTTGATTGATACCTGACGAGCAATTAGTATTCTGCATCTAGCATCTGCTCAACCCTTCAGTGTAGCCAGTCAGCACGAGTTCGGCATGGAGATGTGCATGGAACTGGCTGTGTGAGTGCGGAAGACTTACCATCTCTGTGATTCAATCCTGCGAATCCAGGTAGCAGTGATCTTCAGACGTTCCCGCACAGTCCGTGTGCCCAATAACTTGTACTTCTCCTCTTCCGAAATAGGCAGGACGCTTGCAAACCAGTACGGGAAAAGAGCAGCATCGTCTGGAGGCAGGCCGTGTATGTCCAGAACTCGTTGCTGTAACCAGTTGGCGCTTCTCGCTTGCATTCGAACCACGAACTGTTGGCCAATTTGCAGCAGATCTTGCGTAGGCATGTGATCGATCTGACTAGCGAAGTCCTCATCCTCAGCCGCTGGCAACGATGTCTCTTCGGCCTCAATACGTTCTTCTTCAGCCAAGTTCACGTCGTCCAGTCTTTCCACGTTTCCAACAGTATATCCATCGAGCACATCATGCGACTTGACGCGAAATCGAAAGAGTCCTTTGGTCTCAATCAAGCTCGTTCCATCAGCCATGATCTGCGCGTGAACGATATGCAGCATTGTGCCATACTCGTAGAAGTGTACCGTGCCGAGGTCGCCCTGTGGCTCGCCATATCGGTTGTACATGAGCATACCGAACTGTCGGTTTCCCTCAATGCATCGTCGTAGCATGAGTCTGTACCGTGGTTCAAATATTCTAAGGAACGTCGGCTGGTTCGGAAAGCCAAGCGTGCAGACGAAAAGTGGAACGTTGCTCTGTCCGTCGGCTCCACGCTCTTCGAGTGCCACGTTTGCTGCTCGTGCAGCAACGATTTCTGGGCACAACCCATTCAACAAGGTGACTAGTGCCTTGTTGCTCGGTTGCGTAAGGAGGGACGGTGGTATTGCAAGACCTCTGCGGCACACGGGGCAGTGTAAGGAGTGATCAAGAACGCGAGCCAGGCACTTGCGACACAAGGTATGTCCACAGAAGGTCGTCACTGGATCCAGCATAAGGTTATAACAGACCTGGCAGTCAGCTTCCCGTTGTGTGGCTTCCAAAACTTCCTGGAGGACATGGGCGTCCAGCGCTTCGGCCATACCACTGGAACTTGCATCATCCGGGTAGACAACCTCTGCCTCATACTTAAGCAGTCCTTGAGCAGCGATCAAGAATGTTGCAACTAGTCTGCTTCCGGTATGTTGCAGTTGCCTTGGCTTTTCAGTAGAGGGCTGCGAACTGACCACCTCGTCCCAGCGCACGTCCTCTTCCTGTAACGCCGGAGGGCTTTCCAGCATAGAGCTGTGCCTGGTGAAGATCTCCGACACGGACTCCATAAGCTTCGTGAGAGTAACGTCTATGTTGCAATCTGATGCTGGATGCTCAATTCCACAATCCTCGAATGGGCAATCGAAGCCTTGTCTGCGGCCTGGCAAATCAGGATACGATATGTGCTCTCGTTCATGGGCTTCGGGAAGACATTCTCTGCAGAGAGCATTGCCACAAGGCAAGGTTATCGGATTCCTGAAAGGCTTGGAGCACCTCGTGCATTGGAGAAGCCTGACCAACTGCCGGTCGTCTTTATGCGCTGCTAAGGCCGCAGCGACCGCAGTCTTCTCCAAAAGCTCGCCATGTTGGCTCATCAAGACTTCTGGCGTAGTTGCCGCCAGACCGAACAAGTTGAAGTTCGGGATTTGTGTCCTTTGGGTACGTCCCTTCTTTCCTGCGACGGGATCATACGCAGGTGAGACGGCAATGACAACCTTCCATGTATTCGCGGCTTTTGCTTTGGCCAGAGTGCAGTGCAAGTGCTGGTAGTTCGCGTGGCACTCTCGGGAAGAGAGATGTTCTGACGGCGCGCCCTCGATGACGTCGTGGGCTTGGGGATGCCGATGGAGAAGTCGTGTGCAGTAACTTAGCACGTAGTATGGCTGTGGCAAGAATGCGAAGATCAGGCACGAGGAGAATTATTCGCGGGTTCCGTCGGAGAATAACGTTGAGATTCCGTATGTAATAATATGCGAAGTAGAAGCAGAATGTACTGGGTTAGAGATGTCCGGGCGAAGAGGAAAGGTGCAGTTAGTTAGTGGTCATAGAGTGTCGCTCGCACCTTGGCACCCTGGCTGTTATGCAGCTGCGGGGAGCAAGGATGGTGAGTCTACCTATCATAGATCATACTCAAGACAGATGACTGATGACCACCCTTCCGCGCCCACTTCGACGACCCCCTACGACGGGTTTGCCATCTTGCCATCGTGTTTCGCCTGCCGGTGTTGTGCTCTCTACGATGCAACGCGTACCAAGGAACTCAATTGAGCCGCCAACGATGCACTGATTGGCGCCATTGACCCAGTAGTATAACGACGTCGATGAAGAGCTCTGTGGATCGAGCCCATCGCAGAAATGCATCGGGTCGCTCATTCAGTCAGATATATATAAGTCAATGACTGCTACATTCTGCTCGTAATCACCAGCATCGCCTGCGGAGCGTATCCATGTCTTTGACCTCATGAGTTACCGCCCGCGTGGTCGGGGCATAAACAAACATTTCGATTGTCACCGACGTCTTCGCTCCTGGCGAGCGAACGTGGAGATCGCCCCACCTTGAGACATCGGCATTAGTATCTCCCGATGATATAGAGTTCTCCTGGCGAGAGAGAGAGAGCTCGACGAGATGAAGAAGTCGCCCCGAAACGATCTGGTGCTGGATCGGGATTGACGAGGTGTACCACACAATCATTGCTGTGTCTTTCCATCCTCAGCGGTGCTCCCTCCCCTCAGCGGTGCTGCTGATGATGATGATGATATCGGCATGTCTGTTCTCGCAAGATCCGCATGGCAAAGGCGGCACCAGACTATAAGCTGCCCAGCTCGCGAAGCTTCTGTTGTTTAACTGCACATCTTTGTGATTCAAATACAGTTCCTGGGACACAGGGCAGTGGGAGAGAAGGAAGTGAAGTCGAATCTGGACCCGTCCCTGGAACGTGCATCGCATTACCGCTTGCTTCTTTTTGAGGTCTTTGGATCAATACTGACTTGATTCGCTCCATAAACCAAAGGTGATATCTTCACGTACGTTCCATACCGTACGACTCACATTGCGAAGTCGGCACACACGCGGGAGCTTTGTAGTTTGCTGATAGTGGTCATCGAAGGAGGCTTACCTTGAATGTCTCTATCGGCAGTAATATAGTATATACAAACGCTTGCTTCGGCAAATAGTTTCTTATAATTTAGCCTTCTCCCACGCCGGCGACGTAGGTCCAAGCAGCGGATCATATGTGTCCAGAGATCTGATATCCGAAGGCACAGTAGTTGAGTGCATGCTCAAACCTCGAGTGTCCACGAACTCTGGACCAAGTTGTTCAACACTATTGCAGCCAATGAGGCGCATGTTCATCTCCATTTCGTCCTTGAGCAGCTGCATGGCGCGGTCCACACCAGGAAGGCCATATGCGCTCATTGCGTACAAAAACGGCCGACCAATACCGACACCAGTGGCGCCCAGGCAGAGGGCCTTGATGATGTCCGTCGCACGGCGCACACCACCGTCGATGTAGATTTCGATCTTGTTCTCCAGGCCCAACCTTCGCAGCTCAGGCATGACCTCTGCCAGAATCTCGACGCCAGAGCGCGCAGTATCGAGTTGTCGACCGCCGTGGTTGGATAGCACAACACCATGAACACCGGCTGATATCGCACGGATAACGTCCTCTACTCTCTGCACACCCTTGAGTATGATCGGCATCTTGGTAATAGAGAGGAACCACGGGATATCCTTCCAAGACAGCGCAGGGTCAATGAAGCTGGAGATGGCACGTGCGGCACCTTGTGATCGATCCACGTTATCGCCACCGGTGTTCTGAACATTCGAGCCAGTATCGTCGAACTTGGATCGCATGTCCTTCTCTCTTCGACCCAGCTGCGGCGCATCGACTGTGATGAAGAGGCCCTTGCAGCCTCGCTTCTCGGCGTGTTCAACGATTCGCTTGGTGATGTCGCGGTTCTTGTTCACGTAAAGCTGGAGCCACTGGACCTGGTCGCCATCTCGCGCGTCTACAATCTCGTCAAACGAACATGAGGCCAAGGTGGGAATCATCTGGATGACATTGTGCTTTTTTGCGCCTCGAGTGAGAACGACTTCACCTTCTGGGTTTCCTAGCTTGCCGAGTGCAGTTGCTGTCACGTAGAATGGAATACTGACCTTAGTGCCCAGCATCGTTGTCGACAAATCGATATTCTCGACGTCCTGAAGGATTCGCGGCCGGAACCAGATCTTGTGGAATGCGGAGTGGTTCTCACGCATTGTGATCTCATCGTCTGCGCCAGAAGAGTAGTACGCCCATGCTGTCTTCTTCATCACCCTCCTTGCGACAGCTTCGAAGTCCATTAGATTGTAACATTGCTCGAGAATGGGCATGTGCTTGATGCGCTCTTGTCGTTCTATCTCCTCTGGATCATACTTCTTCTCTTCTTGCTGGACTGTGCCCATGTCCACCTCTCCCAAATGCTTGCTCTTGTCAAGGAACTTGTCGAGGGTATCGGGCGGGTGGATGGGCTCATATTCCTCTGTCGCATCTTTGCCAGCATACTTGAGGATAATCTTGGGACCTCCGGGATGTTCTGGAAGGACTGTGACAAAACATTAGAGAGCCGTCCGTTGTGATTATGGCTTTTTTGCTACTCACACTCCGTTACATCGTACGCTTTCCCATGGACGATCACCCAACAGCTTTCGCGACCATTGTGCTTTGCGACCTCCTCCCCAGTGAGCTTGACTTCTTGCTTCTGCTTCTCGTGATTCATGGTGGCGGTTGCTGGAGCTCGTTTGTAGGGTCGTACAGAGGCACAAGGAGCTCTGTGTTAGAACAAGGACGATTGGATGAAGCTCAACTCTAACGTAGGAGTGCAGAATGATTTGGATGAAGGCGACACGGGAGGGATATCAACTTCCGACGACACAGCACTCACAAAGTTCAAGTACTATTTTCAATGGCGTAGTCTATCCAGCCTCATCAACGGCCCTGTCCCGCGGCAAAGAGGTGTGAGAGACCAAGTGCCGTGTCGTTCTCCTCTGCCCCGAACGTCAGACTTCCCCCACAAAACCCCGATCTGGATGGGAAGGCAGAACGATGCACCAATCAGATCGACACGATTACCCGTCTGTGGGTCCTCCGCAATAGCCGCTGCTTCGACTATTCTGGTAGACGGCAGCGAGGATTCGTTCCAGAGCTTGTCACCAAACATTCTTACTCTGCAGACATGGTTGAGGCAACATTTGCTCTCTGCGATGGTCGGGGCGAAGATCTTCCACAACGTGAACCCCGGCCGACAGCATGTCAATGCTAGGTCCTGTCCTGGAAGTTGAGCAGTTGGTTCGCGATGTTAAAATTCACATCTGCTCAGCAGTGGACATATGGCACATCATACAGCGTATTACACAGCGTATTGTATTGTTCGGCATGCGCAGTTGGAACAGCAGGTGACGGAACGATGTTAGCAGACCTGTCGTCTTGTTACTGTGGCTTAGGCTGGGCCTCGTCGGCTTTCCTGTACGTCAGGGAGCAGTAGGTGTCGGTGAACAGCGCATCAGGTAAGTCTTGTCGACCATGTGGCTTTGATAACGCAGGCAGCTTCGAGCTTGACCACTTTCATGATCAACCAAACGGACTACGCCATCAAGCCGCACACCTGAGGGCAAGAGGAGGCTACAATTTAAACGGTACAGCGTGGTCAAGAAAGTGCAAGGAAGACGACAACACCGTACATCCAGGAACGACGGAATGACACAACTCAAAGGAATCGTCCACGCTCCAACAGCAGGCAAAACGTACGACTTCCGGACGAGGCCACGATGCCTCAGTCGGTTCATCCAACTGTTGCCTTTAGAAGCTTATTACCACTGTGTCATAGGAGCTATCTCCCGTTAACAAGTCGACCTCTGTACCCCTCGTTTCTTCAGCAGCTTCCTTGAGCACCGACAACTGCGGTAAGATCCTCGACCCGTTTGGCAATCTATCCAGCCAATTCGACAAGCTGCCGCTGGAGACCTGCCGCGTCTTCTTTAGCAACACGGATCTGTACAGCGTGGTATGCTCAGCAGGATCCCTTCGTGGTCGACATCCTTTGGTTGAATACAGGGTCGAGGATTCACTTTTTCGTCCGACCACAAGTGCCTGAAGTTGAATGATTTCGTAAGCATAGACAAGGCGTGCTGGTAGCATACGAGAGCATGAAGGATGCATGTCGGAAACCAGGTAAGAGCAAGAAGAAGGTCACAAAATGTCCCGGTAGCCGCGTGCTGGAGGCATTCCTTGGTACTACTGACTATACTGAACCCGAAGACGACGCTTCGTAAGAGTTGTTGCTGGGTGCCGATGCACTATACCTAGCCATACGTTGATAGTGGCATTTTGTCGAGCTAGCCGCGCCTTGCTCCGTTGTTCTTCCTCTCCTGCATTGGGTATCATGTACAACAAATACATTTTGAGCTCCTGCTTACAATTTCGCGAAAGCCGTCGCAACGACGCCACCCATTTCCACAAGAGTACTCTTGTTTTGTGTCCAGTGAGTTAGACTTTCCCGCCCATTCTCTGTGCCGAGTCCACTCATCTTCCATCCACCGACGGGCATCTCTGCTGGCGATTCTCCCCAAGTGTTGACCCAAGTGATGCCAGCTTCAATGCGTGCCACAACCTTGTGTCCAAGGTCAATGTTCGACGTGAAGACACCCGCTGCAAGGCCCATCTGCGTGTTGTTCGCCCTCGCGATGAGCTTTTCCAGGTACTCCACATCACTATCGTCGTATGGCAGTATGCACATCACGGGCCCGAAGATCTCATCAGTGGTGACGAGCATCTTATCTGTGCAGTCAGTGAAGACTGTAGGCTTCACCCAGTAGCCATTCTTCGACGCATTTTGTGGCAGATCTGGCTGGCCAAGACCTCCAAACAGTATCTTGGCCTTATCCTGCTCAATACCGTGCTTGATATATTTGTTGACCTTCTCGTAGTGAGCTTTACTCACCAACGGGCCGAAGTTAGTGTTGGGATCAAACAAATCGCCAGCTCGTATGTACTTCATTTTCGCCAGCAGATTAGCCTCGAAGGCTGCCTTCATCGATTGCGGAACAAACACTCTTGTGCCATTCGTGCAGACCTGACCCGTAGAGAAGAAGTTCGCCATCATCGCGCCATCCACTGCATTGTCTAGCTTTGCATCAGGCAATATTACGCAGGGTGACTTGCCACCCAGCTCCATAGTCACGTACTTCATGCCTCCTGCAGCTGAACCTGCAACCTTCATTCCTGTCGACACTTGACCAGTGAAAGAGACCTTGGCGATGCCAGGATGTCCTGTGAGCATAGCGCCAACGTCGCCCGCCCCTTGCACGACGTTGAACACACCCGGTGGTATGCCAGCTTCTGTATAGATCTCCGCAAGCTTCAAAGCATGAAGTGGCGTAAACTCTGATGGCTTGTATACCATACAATTTCCAGCTGCCAGACAAGGCGCCGATTTCCAGAGCGCGATCTGGATAGGATAATTCCAAGCTCCGATACCAGCGCAGACTCCAAGCGGTGCCTTGGTCGTGTACATCCATGCATCTGGTCGTAGCTGAGTAGTCTCTCCATTCAAGCCGCCCGCGGCAATGTGGTTCGCATAGTATTCGAGAACATCAGCGCCGGTCACAATGTCAACTGCGCTGGTCTCAGAGAACGCCTTTCCAGTGTCGTGGGTCTCGATTGTGGCCAATTCATCGTTCCTTTGTCGCAAGATCGCTACCGCTCGGAGCAGGATTCGTGATCGTTCCATAGCAGACAGTTGGGACCACTTGGCAAAAGCATCTTTGGCAGACTTGACCGCAGCATCTATTGCTGCTTTGTCCGCTATGCATATTTCCGCGATGACCTGATTTGTTGACGGATCTATGCTCTGGAAAGTGTTGGTGGTCGCATGGTGTTTGCCACCAATGTACAATGCCTGCTTCTGGTACTTTGCGGCTGCCATTCTCGCGGACGATGCCTCTTGTCAAGTGTACGGGAAGCAGCCCTCTAGATCAGCTCAACGTCTGCGTTCTATACGGTCGTCACTATAAGCGGCTGCAGACGGCAGATTAAATTGATGTCACGTGTGATCTGGTGAGTGAAAGACTGCAGAAGAAGTACCAAATCAGCAGTGCCACCCGGTAGCAGACCGGAGAGACGACGCACTCGGGCTTGTGGTGTGATAGATGGCGGATCGATCTTAGTGTTTTGTCAAGAATTTTAGACGCAGGGACTATGCTCGATAAAGGTGGAGTCGCAGCTGCGCAGGGAGAAAGGAAGATTGGTATTGGAGCGGTTGTTTGACTTGGCTTTGGTAGCATATGGGGACGTCTGCAGTAGCAGCAAGGACTGGTCTGTCATCCGGGTCGGACTTCGCAATGTGCAGCAGCTTGGCTCACATCACGGGCTGCGCGAGACCCAAGGTGAGGTTCGCGGTTGTCACGCAGATAGAGTTTATGCTACTGAGACATTCACTTGCAAATGTCATGATAACGGGCCTTGGCGCATGCCATAAGACATGGATCGTGCTACGCTAGCGCATCATCCTTCAGACCTTCTTGTGCCGAGAAGAGATTTCGGTGTTGGGTGCAGCCTCAGGACGAGCTTGCATCCTGGTTTGCGCTACGGCGGCCGGAACGACGACCATGTCGCGTGCGCGGCGGCGGGCGTGTCATCATGGACAAGATCCAGTGCGGCAGCGTCCATTCATATCTATGTGGAGAAAGTGTACAGGCTTGTGAGTTTTGTTCATAATGCTTCCTGTGTCTTCCTTCTGACATCTCTTGCCCTTTGTCCATCCTGAGTCCGGATCGTTGTCTATACACAGCAGGCCCAGACCTGACCACTCGCTCATCACACGAAAGGCGTGCATTATCTATTCACCAACCACACTGCAGTCCTTCTGGACATCACCGCAATGGCCACCACAAACCAGCTGTCCGCGGCGGACGTAAACAGCTTTGATTTTGTGATCGTTGGTGGCGGCACAGCTGGGTGCGTGATAGCATCCCGCTTGTCGGAGTATCTACCCAAGAAGCGTGTGCTGCTCATCGAGGCTGGACCTTCGGATTTTATGGACGACCGCGTACTACTCCTCAAGGACTGGCTGAACCTGCTGGGCGGTGAGCTCGATTACGACTACCCCACCACTGAGCAGCCTCATGGCAACTCTTTTATCAGACATTCGCGCGCCAAAGTCCTGGGCGGATGTTCTAGCCACAACACTTTGATCAGCTTCCGCCCATTTGAGTACGACTGCAGGCGATGGGAAGCTCAAGGCTGCAAAGGCTGGGACTTCAAGACTTTTACTCGTATCTTGGACAACCTCCGTAACACCGTCCAGCCGGTCCACGAACGACACAGGAACCAGCTCTGCAAGGACTGGGTCAACACTGGTGCGAAAGCTCTCAACCTGCCGGTTGTAACCGACTACAACAAGGAGATCCGTGAGACTGGAGCGTTGCACCCCGGCATCGGCTTCTTATCCGTATCGTACAACCCAGACGATGGCCGACGAAGCAGTGCGAGCGTAGCATACATTCACCCAATCCTACGGGGCGAGGAGAAGCGACCAAACTTGACCATCTTGACCAATGCCTGGGTGAGTAAAATCAACCTCCAAGGCACTAAAGTCACAGGCGTGAACGTGACCCTCCAAGACGGCACCAGACACACTCTTACTGCCAAATGCGAAACCGTCTTGTGTGCAGGTGCCGTTGACACGCCTCGCTTGATGATGCTCTCCGGTCTTGGCCCAAAGCAACAACTTCAATCACTCGGCATTGAAGTCCTCAAAGACCTGCCCGGTGTAGGCGAGAACTTGATCGATCACCCAGAGTCCATCATCCTCTGGGAGCTAAACAAGCCCGTCCCCGCCAACCAGACCGTCATGGACTCCGATGCCGCCATCTTCTTGCGAAGAGAAGTGCCCAATGCAGCTGGCGGTGATGGTGAGATCATCGACATCATGGCTCACTGCTACCAAGTGCCATTCGTCTACAACACTGAACGTCTTGGCTATGATGTGCCAAAGGATGCCTTCTGTGTTACTCCCAACATCCCACGCCCACGATCGCGAGGCAAGCTTTACCTCACCAGCAAGGACCCAAACGTAAAGCCTGCCCTTGACTTCCGCTACTTCTCCGATCCCGAAGGATACGATGCTGCCACCATCGTAGAGGGCTTGAAGGCAGCTCGCAAGATTGCCGAGCAGGCTCCATTCAAGGACTGGATCAAGCGTGAGATTGCGCCAGGTCCCGCCATCACTTCTGATGAAGATTTATCCGAGTACGGCCGTCGTGTAGCACACACTGTATACCACCCGGCCGGCACCACGAAGATGGGCGACGTGAAGACCAACCACATGGCCGTTGTCGACCCAGAGCTCAAAATTCGCGGTCTGCAAAACGTCCGCATCTGCGATGCTGGTGTGTTCCCAGAGATGCCTTCCATCAACCCTATGCTCACGGTGCTCGCCATGGGCGAACGTGCCGCCGAGATGCTTGCCGAGACTTGGGGTGGCCGTCAGTGGGCACAGCGTGCCCGTCTGTAAGATGTGAAGGAACAAACAAGGCGGTAAGAAAAAGAATGTACGTTCTGAGCGAGAACAACCACAGCGAGATGCCGTGGCCCGCAGTCACGCTACGAGAGTCAATGTTTGAACGATACCCAACAGTTTTGTGTTATATAGCGAGATGTTTTTGAAGAATTCGCATGTTGTGTAGACCAACATGCACAACAATGAACATACTCAAATCTACCAGCTACTGGCCCCTACAGATATTCCGTTTTGCGGCTCGGCCTCGCCTCCCACGATCAACTCGCTGCTATCCTGTACGAGCTGCTTCACCACTTTCAAGAATCGATCATACAACGAAGGTTTTCATCGGCGAAGTGCGAATTTGACTTCCGGAGAAGCCAGCATCACGGCCTTGCTCTCCGCATGAGCAGCGAATCCAAAGACAGTCGTTGCGACCTCGTGAAGCGATGTGTCCAGAATATCGTAGCCTTCGAGCGAGATGCTAATGGGTGATCCTTCATCGTGCTGCAGCCGGAGTCGAAGATCTACCAGAATTTGCTCATCTGATGTCAAAAGGTCCTGGGCGCTGCTTCTACGGGCTCACGGGCCGATGATGATGATGCGATCGTTGCTGGTACTGCGCGCAGAGCCTAGTGCTAGCTGAGCTGGGGGCGGGCTGGACTACCGGATAGGGGTCCAATATCCATGTTGTATTGTAGAAGCTGTCGTAACCCTCGTCGGATCCCCCGCCTTGATCGTTGCGACTCCAGGGCACTGCGCTCGCCGAATTGGCATGTTCCTTCTGGGGAGGCGCTTTGTCGACTTTCCGGGTCAAAGCGCTCTCATGGTTACCAGTCACACTGGACCTTGTATACTACTGTACATTGCACAATGAGCCGTGAGGTAGGAACACAGAACTTGTAACATGCCAATGTTACCATTCTGGTGTCTCATGAGGCCATGACTTCATCGCCCGTGATGTGTTACAATGCTCGCTGTGGCCAAATGTCGTTCGATACGTAGTCCTTCATCGCTTCGTTTGTGATGGCACGCTGTACCCTCTAGTCATGAAGTCGCTACTCTTGCCGATGGGCTTGCTCTGATCTCTTGACGAGAAGAGACTGCGAACATTGTCGTTCTCCAGCTTTCTCTTCTTGGCATTCTTCTGTTCTACCATCACTTTAGCTGTGAGCGATGCTGTAGAAGAATTGTTGATGCTGTTGGCGCCACTGTCGATGACCTCCTTGCCAGCCCCATTCTTCTTGCTGGCCTTCGTACCGTTTGTAGTCATATCTGCTGCCTCGTCCTTCTTCTTCCGCTTCTTTCCTCCAGCCGCTTTCTTGAGAGAATGTGATAGGCCCTTCTCTAGCAGTGTCCTGGACCGCAACGATAATCGCGCTATGTCTGTCTCTGTCACCGGTATGATGGGTATGATGTCGTTCGAGGCATATTCCGTCTCACACGCCAAGCACTTCTCGCCAGACACTTCCTTTATTGCCGGGCTAGAAAAGGCATGCCCGCATGGCACGATGTATACTGCCTTCGAGCCAGGTCCAAGTCTATCGCCTGTCACTGGACACTTCCAGTACACATTCCTGGCGGTGCCATTCGCCTGCTCCGTGGCTTCCTTGTCGACCTCGAACTTCACCTCCACGACGTCCTTCAAGCTCCTGATCGCGCCGTGGGTAATGCGGTCCGCATCTTCCTTGCGTGTGCCCTCCACCAGATACTCGAGGATTGTGGACTTGTTGTAGAGCTTCCCCGACGAGTCTGATACCACGGGATGTGCTAGTGATTCCTGAGATATGGGGTCTGTGGTCCAGTAGTATTCCTGCTGTTCGTGCTGTGTCTCCTTGATCTGCGTTGTGCTGGGGTCCTTCGCCGCCTCCTTCACCAGCTCACGGCGAGTCGGTATACTGCCGCCGTCGTTGCCCATGGTAGGCGATAGCGAGGTGCCAGTCAGGAAGACGTTGCCGCTATGATGTCGATGTCGAGGACTACGTAGTGTGCACGTGATAGTAGGTTGCGGGACGCCGGCTTTTCGGGAGGAAGGAGTTTCGCGGATCACAACGCCGAGCTAAATCGTTCCACTCCTCGGATACCTGTCAGACTACTTTTAGATCGTGCCCGAGGGAACAGCAATTCTGGATGACCCGCAATGTGTTCACTCATACCGCTCAACATCCACCATTTGAACTTCGTTGGATGCCAAGGTGATCGTTTGCGCCTCATCGATAGTTGTCCATATTGTTCTTCCACTTCGATCACATTGACGACGTTTGTCCCGGACAAGACTCGGCCATTGAAGCTTACTCCCGACTTTCTTCCTCACGCGACATAGGCGTGATCTACTAGGCTGACCTTGACCGAAGAGTTGCTGAGCTGGGCGAACATGGCGGAAATTGAACGATCGCCTATAAAGAAGCGGAGGCTTTCTTCCTCTGCTGATATGCAACAAGCCATTGCCCAACCAGGATCGATCAAGATCAATGTGACAGGGGCCCATATTATTGACCACGGAGATAGCGAGTCTTCCCCGGATAGGTCGCCGACTAGCAGTCATAACGAAGACGAGGAGCACTCTTTCCAGCACCACAAGCGTGACATCCGACTACCCAACCACACCGCAGTAGTCAGTCATGTTGCTGCAGACATCGGAGGTTCTCTAGCCAAGGTCGTCTACTTCACCCGGGAAGGTATATCTCCAGAGCTTGGTGGCAGATTGAGCTTTCTTTCGTTCGAGACCGATAGAATTGATGAATGCATCGAGTATCTACGGACCTTACAGGTCAAGCATCAGCAGTCCAATGGCATGGATAAGGCGACAAAGCTCAGCATCATGGCGACTGGCGGTGGTGCGTTCAAGTTCTACGACCGGATCAAGGAACGATTAGGTGTTGAAGTGGAGCGAGAGGACGAAATGGAGTGTCTGATCAAAGGTCTGGACTTCTTCATTACACAAATTCCGAACGAGGTATTCACCTACAACGACAGCGATCCAGAAAATGCAGTCGAGTTTCAAGAGCCACGATCAGATGTGTATCCTTACTTATTGGTCAACATTGGGAGTGGTGTCTCTATGATCAAAGTCTCCGGGCCTTCCCAGTTTCAGCGAATTGGCGGTACATCACTCGGAGGAGGCACATTGTGGGGTCTTCTTTCTTTACTGACTGGAGCACGAAACTTTGACGACATGCTGGACATGGCAGATAAAGGCGACAACAGTGCAGTAGATCTCTTGGTTGGCGACATTTATGGCGAAGGCATGGGCTACGAAAAGATTGGGTTGAGCGAGAGGACAATCGCGAGTAGTTTTGGCAAAGTTTTGAAACGGAAGCGAGAAGCTGAACGACAAGCGGAAGATGGCAACCTTACCAACGGCGACAATACGAAATCGGAGTTCACCTCTTCCACCCACGACATGGACGATGCAGCTGGCAGTGGACTGGTCGGTGACGGGCGAATGTTCAAGCCCGAGGACATCTCTCGAAGCTTGCTCTACGCTATCAGGTAAGGTCTTCCGCTAATTCTTTGTGCTACATGGCAAAGCTGATACCTTCGCAAGTAACAACATTGGCCAGATTTCGTATCTGCAGTCAGAGAAGCACGATCTGAAGAGGATCTATTTTGGCGGCTCTTTTATCAGAGGTCATCAGCAGACAATACATACATTGTCTTTTGCCATCAAGTTCTGGAGCAAAGGGTCAAAGCAGGCTTTCTTCCTCAGGCATGAAGGCTACTTGGGTGCCGTGGGCGCCTTTGTGAAACGCAAGCCGCCGAATTGGGCAAGAGCGACGAGCACAGAACCTGGAGACGAATGAAGAACAAGATCCCGCCTCAAGTCTCGGAATTATGATTACGCAGTCACGAGTGGGAGCAAGAGCACGGGCGCTGCCCCAAAAGCTTATGCCGAATTACCTTCGGGAACGAACCAGCTGCTCAGCATACATTGCAAAGTTAGTCGCTGTGCAGTCAGTGACCTGTTGAGCAGGTGTCGTTCGAGCTACCTCTTATGCGAAAGGTCTGAGGATCTCGGGTGGACATGGCTGGAGAGTAGAAATTGCGACCGACCTCCGGCTCTGGCTCCTTCCTCCTTCCTCCTCGAACAGCTTTCCATCATCATCCTCCACCATCCTCTGTTACCCGTAGAGACACCAAGTCCTTTTATACCAGTCACTACATCAGCTCCCTTCTGAAGCGACACAATGCCGCGCGCAGCACCGAGGGTAACGGGCCTTCTCATGAAGCTTGGTCTTCGTGCTCCAGTCACTAGGCGAGGATAGCCACTGGTCGGATGCACGTTATGAAAATGATCTGTATTACGATGATCCTGCTGGCCATGAAATCATCCGTAACACTTTTGCTTAAGTGGTCGGTGGACAGGAGCTGGAGGTACAGATAGGAGAGGATACGGACATTGCGCGATACCTCTGCAGACCTTCACACTCCAATACTAGAGCATCCTACGATATCACGATCAACCCGCACGTTGATAGTAAAACCATTCACCGACCTGCTTTGCATCGCGGATTCATATGCAATGGACGGCCATACAGATGTATCTTGACTTGAAGAAAATGGAATCTGGCTGGAGGATGCCTCCATAATGATGGGAGTAAAGGTGGAGTGCGTAGGCTTCGAGTGGCAAGATGATGATGATCCGGACCAGGTTACAACCGTGACTGAGAATGTGAGTACTCACTAGGTAGGAAGTGGCTCGGTCTCTGTTCACCTTGATCTTCAGGTCTGGTGCTTGCGTTGCAAGCTGGACGGACGTGGAGCCTTCGCTTTGATGCGCCAAGAGTAGGAAATCTCCAATTGTTGGTCCCTCTGGAAGGTCGACCGCAGTTAAGGGCGCATCTACTTCTGATCGATTACTCGACAATATATCGATTGCCGTCTACTTCATAATCCGATTATTTCGACAGGTTATTCGATTGTTGATTGTCCGTGCGCGGCATTCCATATAGAGTAGGAATATACGAGAAAGATAGGTTATCAGCCAACCTCCTTCGTAGGGTTATTTTGCTTAATACGCAACCTCTTCGTTGGACCGAGGGATCAATAGGCAAGCACGGACTTTTGAGACGACCAAAAAGCGTCTACCAAATACCGGTTATTTGCTCAAACTGTCACGTAGGTTATTTGCTAACCGTCCATTGTAAAAAAATCGATTAATCGCTCCGAAGTAGACGCGCCATAATAGTAAAGTGCTCCCAGCTAAGTTAGTCACGAGGGTCCTAGCAAAAAGCGGAGAAGGTCCGACTCTGACAGCGTCAGCTGCGTCACGACTGGACGTGAAAGTCTATTAGGCATGGCACGCACCCTAGGCGAGGCACGTTAGACCAAGCAACCTTCGAGATGAGCTCTGCCGCAATCCGGGCGCGGTCAGCACTCAATCCGGGCGCGGTCAGCACTCAATCCGGAGCAGCAGGATCCTAGAGCGCTAGAGGAGTGTATAGCAGCTTCGCGTGAGGAACGTGCCAATTTCTATCGCTGCAGCGCCGTCAGAGATTGATCATAACATGCTCTATGACACAACGCCTATGCTAGAGCGCCGTCTAGTAGCTTAGCTCGGCCATTTGAATACTGCATTCTTCAACCAAAACGCACGGCAACGAAAGGCAGCGTAAGCAGTTATTACTAAGGCTGCTCAGTCATTCACTAGCGCGTCTTCGGCTCCACTCTTGAAGATTTCGGCTTTGGCTCTATAGACGCTACTTGATCGTCCGGCCGCAATGTTATCTACGTCAACGAGGCGATGACTTGTACTAGACCTACACGCATCCACAAGACCATAACTAGGAAGCTTCTGGGCGAGATCATCGCCGCGTGGACGATGCGTCTGTAAGAGGCCTCTACGAAGGATAACATTGCTATTAAGGTAGATGACGATAGGGCTTTTGGAACACGGTTCTCGAGATTGCAAAGAAGTCGGTGCAACTGTGTTGGAATAGTAGCATATTATTGCACAGGCAATGAGCGAAAGGCTATGACGTTTATAGCAAGACCACGGCTTTCAGGGGAGAGGGAACGAATGCGATGCTCGAGATTGCGGCTCGATCCCTGCCGCCACTACTTGCGGCTAGCGAGACGTGGATGTCAGCTTTGACAACCATGCAATACGGTTCAACATCTTGGCCAGGTCAGGTATGCTGTGCTCGTTCGTACGTATACAGAGCAGCGCCGTTTAGCATGGACTACAGTTATTATATGGGCTTGGAGCAGGGATTGCTGTGAAGATCTGTTTCGTTTCCACTCCCTAGCAAGTGTGCAGGGCTAGAAAGGCGATCGGCCACTACGATACCGCGCCACACCGTCAACCATATCGGCAACTGACTTTGCTTCGTCGTGCACCCGTAAATTCTATAGGCCAGCTACGTATAAAGAAGGCCACGTATGTGGCATGGATCTGCTGCTAGGCCCAGCCGTTGGGGGGAGGGGGGGGGGGAAGTTTCCAGCAATAAGCCAACTATATAGGATCCGGCGCGGCGGGAGTCATCTCGCGGAGGTTTATTGGGCTGAGACGGGCCGTAAGTACTGTCACACTATTAGTCGAGACAGAGATGCCTGATAACCGGACACGGGGTGGGGGTCCAGAAATTGAGAAGAATGGTGATTTTCCCAAACGAGTCCCCTGGGTGTGCGACGCTGATGACGAAGGCGTACAGTGATCATGTTGTCTGCACAGGAGGTTGTGGCTCGCGGCAATGGGCCGTGGTGTGTGCTGTTCAACAGACAGATCTTGAGATCATAATCTTCGGCCCCTGCTTCGTGCTACGCAGCGAGATTCCTATGCTGGAATTATGCTTTTGCGTGCCTCCTATCGTCTTCTTTACGTGAGCACCAGGGGGCTATGGATCGATTGGTTGGGAAGCGGCTTTCGTGCTCGGGGCCAATGGCATGCACAAGAGATGCGCGCTTGCCAACTCTATGCTGGTCTGGCCCCGTAACGCGTGCAAGTGCTGTGCGTGCAAACCCACGTTCGCGCTACCCGAACTTGCCGGTTTCGTGCATGTGTGCAGGCCGCTCTTTCCTCGACGTGAGACTTTACGATGAGCAGTAGCATAGCATCCACCGCAACCCTCTTCCGTGCCTTCCTTCCACCCCGCTATGCTTTCGTCTTCCTATTTCTTGCGCCACCACACTAACATCGTCCATCGTCGCGGCCACCGATGCCGTCCAACAACATGACGATGCTGAGGTGGGATCGCAATCTGCTGGGTCTCGAGCGTTCGTTGGGCCTCCGCTCCGAGCGTGGCATCTCCAGACAGAGCAACAAGGACGCGCCGCTCATCGAAGAATTGCTCGAGTCCATCAAAGCCATCGCCAAACAGTGGGTCACCAGCTCCAATCGCGAGATCCGGACATCGCAAGAGATCAAACGCGATGCTCTTGCTCTGTTTGCCGCATATGGCCCTCGAATCTGGCCCGACGACCAACCTCGTCCCGTCTGGCTGGAGGAGCCCAGCGAAGACGCATACGAAGGCAGGTATTCTCGCCATCTGTACTACAGTGATCCCAATGACCGCGAGGCGTGAGTACAGCAGTCATACTGGTAGGAGCGGTGAAACGTGGCTGACGCTTCCACAGCCTCAGCAGCTATTTCTGCGACTTGGTGGTGGAGAAGTGTATCAAGTTTCACGATAACCAATTGCAAAAGCAACGTCGTTTGAGCAAAGTTCACAGTGCCACGCCCGCAAAGCAGGATGTAGAAAGTGAAGACGACCACGACGACACCGAGCTGCTGGACAGTTTCACAGTAGCCCTTGTCGCAGAAGATAACAGACTCATGGAAGCCCTTGACGCCGTTGAGCCAGAAGCTCGAGCTGACTCTCCCCCAGCCACTTCTACATGGGCACCTGTCAATAAGCTATCAGAAGTACTGAAAACATCAGAGCAAACCCTCGAGGAGCCGGTGGCGGAGGAGCCAGTCGACGGGACCATCATTGTTGCACAACCAGCATCATCAGAAGTCATGCCTGCGCCAAAGAGTGAGCCGGCTGAGTCGACCGACTTCTACCGATACTACGTGAGCGGTGGCGAAAGTCCTGAGCCAGGACCGCAAGCTCCATCTCGATTGCGATCGTCAGTGCAGGGAGATAAGCTGCAATCTACGGAAGAGAGACGTGATTCTGCAATGACTAAAGATTTCGCCAGCAGAGCAGGCAGTGCACCAGCTCATGCTGGCGCCATAAGTCGCAAGCGCCCGCGAGCCGTAGACCCCGATGAACCAGTCTTTAGGATCAAGCGAAAGCGTGGTGGCGCCAAATGGTCGTGGTGGATCACATTCAAGATCGATCCTGATAAGCTGAGGAGAATCTTTGCCGGCGAACAAGTTGCGCCACCTATTGTGAGCGAGAACTCCGAATACTATAGCGAGAGCGAAAGCAGCTTCATTGACACCAAATCACGGATCCTGGAGTCCGAGGCTAGAGAGGCAGCAGAATCGCCAGAGCTGGAAGATCGACCAGAGACAGCCGCGGATCCGGAGTTGTTGCCTGAAGCCGATGGTTTGCACCATGATGCGAGGAGTCGTTCGCGGTCTGTCGTGTCATCAGACACCTCGAGTGTCGATTTTCCGGACACAGACGCCGCGCGATCGTATCTTGGTATGGGACGGAGGGATCTTTCAGAAGTTAGTCTCCCAGCGATCTCGAATGATCATGGCGGTGCTGCTGGCAAAGACACCACGGCCGGAGCTGAAGTGCACCAGGATACTGACATGCCAGATGCTGTGGTTGAGCGACCACTCAAGGACCACCAAACGCCTGGTTCTACTGCTGTGACCGAAGTAGCAATTGACGCCCAAGCAGCGATGGACGGGTCCGGATCATCAACGCCAGGGAAGCTGCCCAAAGAACGCCAGGAAGAGGTCAACAACCCGAGGGGAACAGTCGCTGACTGCTTGTGGAGCGCCGGAGACCTCAAAGGAGATGATGAGACGTTACTCATGACACGAAGGGAATGTGAAATGGTGGCGAAGCTCATTATTGACAGCCCATCATCGCCTCCAATGCCACGTGCCCCTGCAAAGCAATCATCTATGCCAAGAGATACCAGTGCCTCATCATCCAGCACATTAGACAAACAGCCGGCACTGGCGGACGCACAGAGACGAGCCAGCTATGCGGCGACTGGGAGTGCCAAGCACACGTTCTCTACAGTAACTCAGTCAGACACCGCGAACCACGCAAAAACATCTCCAGATGGTACTCCTTTACGTCGGCCGGGTCAAAACAAGCCGGCTACGAAATTATCACCGCAGGTGAAGTCAGCTGTTCCGCCAGCAAAGCTATCAGCGCCCGTCAAGCCACTGGTAACGCACTCTCGCAATGACAATGTCATAGGATTTAGGGCGACAATTTCTTCACCTACTGAGGGAGCTTTCGGGGAACGCCGTATTGATGACATCTCCCAACCGACGACCACAGCAAACTTTCGACCTTTATCTGCCGCGCCCACTCAGGGCAAGTTCCAGATTGCGGCGCCAAACACTTATCGCTGTATCTGCAGTCGAGCACCATCTCCTTACGATGAGGGTCAGGGGATTGTTCAATGCAGCACTTGTAAAGTCATGCAACACAAGATATGCATGGGTGTGCCTGGTATCCTACCCCGTGGACATCTGTATTGCTGTGAGCAGTGTAGGCCGGATGCACATGTCGAGACAGTTCATGCACTCAAACTGGGACATCGGATCTGGGAAGCCAGGGCGAAAAGCCACGCGCATGCGCAGCAAACGAGGGAGCGGGAGCGGGAGCAAGCTGCTAGGGAGAATCCTAATTTAGCTGCTCTTCTTGCCAATAACAGTCCGCGAACTCAGCCACCGCTGCCTGCGAGAGTGCTTCCTAGTAATGCCACGGCTGGCCATGCACATCCTGCAACTCGACCAACGCCAGTCGTGCCTTCCCACAGTCCGACGGTGCTACTGCCGCAGCTTGTCAATTTCGGCAACAGTTTGCCTTCGCAGCAGCACATCAAGCAGATCAACAAGCATCGGCAAAGTCTCACGCCTGGACCGCTATATCAGACCGAGATAATGGACCAGGAGCGAGGACGTCAAATCCTAGGTGATCACGTCCATCTACCAATGGCACAGGTGTGTTTGTCGAATGGCAAGACGTGGACGGACGAACAACTACTCGAACTAAAGGAAGTTCTCTCAGACGTGCCTGGCGCGGGTCATGATCTTTCTGTACTGGCTCAGCACTTGTTCAATAAGGAAAGAAAGTCCTCTGCAGACACGCTGGCCAAGAGCAACCTTGAGAAGGTTGACGCCGCTCCGTCTAGCATGAAGCGGGAAGACAGAAGACAGTCAATGGCGACGAAACCAATTGAGCTGGACGTGGAGCTCAACTGGAACCGAAGTCTAGACACCAATGACTACATGCCTTTCCCGCTATATAGTACTCCTGAGGAGTTCTTCCACCAGCTGGAAGCCAATATTCCCGAGGATATCAGCAATGATGACAAGGTCATCAAGGAGGTCAGAGTTCGATCACGAACCGAGCTCAAGTGCGGTAATCTGCCCCGCATAGTCCGTAACAAGGACATAGGAGGTGCGAACTTACGGGCTCTGAAAAAGAAGTTGAGGTCGCTCGGCGCAGATGTCGAGCCGGATTTGGAATTTTTGGTAATATGGCAGGACAGGGATGTGCCAAAAGCAGGTGAACTTGTTGCTTAGGACTGCCTCCCCCTGCTTTGAGGCTTTAGCTGCGCTTTAGCGTGACAGTCGCTGTTGGTGTTGGTTTGTAGATACCCTAGCTCAGCAGGTGCACAGCTGGACAATGTAAAATGCTCATTTGTACAGTCATGATATTCACCTATTTGCAGCAAACCCTGGCGATTGCAGAGGCAGCATATGCTATCGTGAAGGTGACGAATGTGGTCGAAGACCGAAATGAGCTGGTCGTCGTCTGCATTTGCCCCATTTTGGAAGTCGTAGCCGCTGTGCCAGCTAGGGCGATATACCAGGTGGTATGTCTTCTTGCACATGCATGTGATACAGGACCAGTTAGATGATGTCGTGGTCCGGAAAGCCTTTTTATCCCTCTAGGTCAAAGTCGTCTTCAAAGCAAAATGCCGCCCATCGATCATAGCGTAGCAAACAACTAGTACAGCCCAACCGCCTGACAGCCAGCACAAGCTGCGCGAGGCCAGCAATATGGACTCCAACCCCAAGAAATGGCACACTTACTAAAGCACGGCGCATCGACACGACATAACAGGAGCGTACTTACCTTAGCTTGAAACGTATCCACAGCGGGCTTCGCGGTATAGCAATAGTATGACCACAACGACACCATGGCAGCGCGGTGTACACATACCCCCTGCCACTAGGCGGTTGTTATGTAAATCTGCTGCAGCCATAGTAGTCCTCGAGCACCTTCGTGTTAAGATATGTGGCTGCCGCACGACACGCAAGCAGCAGCTTATGAACCGTGCGCAAAGACTGGCATCGATGCATCTGGGTGTCGTGTTTTTTATGTTCTTATGTTATTCGAGATGGTGCCTTGCGCTGATGAGCTGCTCTACTTCAGCCAGTTTCTGCCTAGCCACGAGTCAAGGGATAAGCATTAGTACTTGTGGCTGCATGGCACCTCGGTCGATCTGGCATCATCCCTATATGAGCGAAACAGCTACGGTAGCGGCGTGCCTGTTGATGGCTGCGTGGGTTGCGCGGAGGTCAGTTTGGCTGTGTTGATGAATGCAATGCATAGAGTGAAAAGAAAGTGGAAAGATCGCAGATGCGGATTATGAATGACCAGCCACGTATGCTTGGACCACTTGTCTTCACTTAAGGGCAAGAGTGCTGCGTAGGCAACTCTCCTGAAGCAGTCGTCATTGCTCTTCCTGGAGACGGCGATGGGTTGACGTCCGCGCGGAGCTATATGAAGACTGCATTCCATCTGCGCAGTGCGGTTTCCAGCCACCTCTAACCAAGCCATCCATGGTCTTCCAGGTCGAATAGAGGTGTGGTTTGCTCCGACGGATATTAACTTCCAGTGATGAGGCATCCCTTTGCGATGCACTTCCGCTGGAATCGTAGTGCTACCCGTTGGAGCACGGGTCCTGGTTCCAGCACGACTCTTATCGTTTCCAGGGGCCTATACTGAGTGCAATCGTATCCTCGAAACACATCCAACCACATCACATGCGAGCTCTCGGCACAGCAGTGCCGCTCCGAAAACTTGCCAGTCAACATACGCCCACAGCCCACCTATCCAGGAACCATCTTGCTTCCGACATGCCACCGCCAATAAAATTTTACTTTTCATGCTCAGTGCTGATATCGGGATCGTGGCGCTGATCGACAAGCTGTGCTGCGTAGGCTGGCGCGAGTACATACTGGTATGACACGTATCCTTGGCCAACCAATTGATTGTAAGCCTTTTGGCCCAGTTGCGTCCCAAGTTCCTCGTTGCACCTGTGGCAGGATATGGCCTTCTCATACGAGCTTCTCTAGCATTTCAGCAGCATCAAGTACAGCCTCATCATCCCCAAATTGCCCAATGATCTGCATGCCCAGAGTCTTGACATCAGTCTCTTCCATATCTGCCAGCCTCTGAGCCGACAACGGCACAGGAACAGAAATAGCCGGCAACCCCGCCAAGCTCGCAGGGACCGTGAACACATCATTCATATAGCTCTCCACCGGCGTCTGCTGCTTCAAGTCCTCAATGGTCGGCGGTAACGTAGGTGCGGTAGGAGTGAGGAGCACATCTATGGAGCCGGTCTCGTCTACGTCCTGGAGAGGATTGGGAGTAGCGAACACCTTGTTGAAGTCTTGCTGGACCAGTCTCCGTACTTTCTGCGCTTGAATGAAGTAGTTGTCCATTGCTTCGGAGCTGAGAGTGTATGCGCCCAGTAGGATACGGCGCTGGACTTCGTCACCAAAGCCTTCGCCGCGAGTCTGCGCGTAGAGTGGTAGGGGTAAATTGGCGTTCGGTGACGCATCCGAGGAGGACGTGCGATGTCCGTAGCGAATACCGTCGTACTTGGCCAGGTTCGAGGATGCTTCCGCGGGTGCAAGAACGTAGTAAGCTGACAGTGCTCGTCGTGTCGAAGGTAACGAAACCGGATATAGCTCATGTCCCGCATTCTGCAATTTCGCCAGCGTCGCCATGTACATCTCTTTCACGACCGGCGCAAGCTCTTCAACGTTGTACTCCACCGGCACACCGATCCTCAACTTCCTTCTCTTGTTTCCACCTCCTAACCTCTTCCTCAACCCCTCGCTCAAACTCGTCGGATCCCTCTCATCAAACTGGTTCAAACACTCAAACACCTCCCTCGCCCCCTCCACCCCCAGCGCAAGCACCCCCACAGTATCCAACGAATTCGCATACTGCACCACTCCCCATCTGCTAACCCTCCCATAACTCGGCTTAAACCCCACAACGCCCAGATACGCCGCCGGCAACCTCACACTCCCTCCCGTGTCAGTCCCCAAACTAGCATAACACAACCTACCAGCACCGCGTCAGCATATCCCTTCTCCCCACCCCAAAGCTCACTCACCCTTGCGCCACCCAAACCGCACACCCCCCACTACTCCCGCCCGGACTCAGTCTCTCCCCACCCCTCGAGAAGACACTCTCCACCTTCCCAAAAGCCGAGAACTGACTATGACTCCCCATCCCAAACTCATCCATGCCCGCATTCCCCAAAATCTTCGCTCCACGAGCCAGTAATTGCTCAACCACAGTCGCATTCACCGGAGAATGGTACTCCCCGAGCGCGCGGGACGCAGCATTCGATGCGACAACGCTGCTCTTGACAACGATGTTGGATTTGAGGGCGATGAAGCGGCCGGATAATAGTGTGGGGTCTACGGTATGTGTAGTTGTGGCCGTCGCCGTCGCCGTAGCCGATTGAAGTCTCACATGGTGCTGAGTAAGACACCTTCCACAGGCAGCACGAGATGTGCGCTGTCGAAGGTAGTGAGAGCGGAGCATGACATCCTTGTCGTGGAGTGAGATAAATTTATTATTTGTTATTGTACTGTAACGCTGGAGCTTGATTGAGGTGGAACGGCAGCTGCCGGGCTAGTCTGAAAGCCTCTCCCGTCGGGTCGGAATTTCCCCGGCAACGTCTGACCGGATCTTGGCTCGCGATTTTCCCACTCGTACCTACTCCCTTCATCGCGACCACAACATCAGCAGGCTTCGTCGACGCCCAAATCGAACATCATGGTGCTAGAGTGCGGCAAGGCTGTACACCATCATGAATTCTACGATACTCGTCTCGACGAGGAAAAGGCGCATTGTCTATGCTACTTCCACAACGACGATACCCGATGAGCGCTACCAATCTGAGATGCGGTATCTTATACATACCAAACTACAACGCACCTGTCTAGGATACTGGTCTACTTTCTGCTCTCCTGGAACCTACGCATGTTTCTGGAGCAATGCTGTGCAATACTCAGCCTACCAGCAGCGATAACCAACACTCAATAAAAATAGCCGTCATCTCTCCTACCTCCTCCTGCTCTAGCTAGCGCGGCGACTTGGTGGCGTTGGGTCTCCACAAAGTCTGGCGGTATCTAGCAGGCAGCTTCTTCGTTGGCGATGACGGACTGCTACCAGCTTGAGAGCTGTCCTCCGGCCGGTAACCACTTCCCGGCGACGAGAATGGGTTCATGTGCTCCTCTGGCGCTCTCGGAGTCTTTGGTCTCGTGGGAGCTGGTTTCAAAGGGTCTGGCAAGGAAAACTTCGGGGAATCTGGCTCTGTGTTGCTGTTGTAGTTGTGCACGAGCTCGATACATTCATCCAAAGTCTCGGAATCGTCCGGTGCCTGCTCAGCGTGATGAGCACTGTCCTCGACGTAGGGCATCGCGCTCTCGATATGGTCGTCTTCTGTGGTAGGACCCAGTCCATCCTTCGCGTAAGGCAGCGCGCTCAAGATGGCGGTAGACTGCCGCTTGTGCAGCGTTCTGACAGGAGACTCGGGTGGTGTATCGAACGGACTACAATGCACGTTCTGCCAGAACTGTATTTCAGTAGGCGATAGGGATGGCGTCGTTTGCGAAGACGTACTGGCCGGCCAGCTTGCTGCGCTTTGCTGCTCATGCGCGCTCGGAACTTCACCCTCTGGCAACAGCGGCTCGGTTGAGGCTCCGCCGGGGGGAGTTGGCTCAACAATTTCCTCAGAGAAGGGATCGTAAGGATTGCCCGACATCGCGCTCTGAAAGACGTAATGGTTCTCAATGGCATCTACCAAATCCAGATCTAAGCTGTCGCGCGAGTGCACTAAATCCTTTCGCCACGATGCGACGGTAGTATTCTCCACTTTGCCGCTGGATCTCACGGAAGTAGCTGACTTCGATGGAGATATGTCAGTGTCCAATTTCAGAGCGGGTCGAGGGGGAGTGGGGCAGAGATCCTTTCTTGCCACCATATCCTCTCTAGTGTCGCCGTCATGGCCAAGCGCGTTGTACCGCATGGCGCGATCAGCTCTGCCCAAATGCCAGTCGATCTCATCGCCCATGTTCGGAATTCCTTCACGTTCTCCCGGCGTGGCTATGTCGGATGCTGAGCTCTCTGCTCTGGGCGTTTCGAAGTTCAACGGACTGCTGTGTGAGCTACGAGGCGAGTTTGGGAATTCTACATGGAATCCCGAATCAACGTTCGATTCAGCAGTGGGTGCGGGACTGCCTTTCTCTGCGAGCCATGGCTTGTTCTTCCAAAACGCTACATGGACGGTCGTTGGCGACGTCATTCCATGGCCAGCCCGCTTGGGACTGGGCGTCTGCGATTTTGCCAGACGCTCGTACAACTCCATGACCGAAGACCGTCGTGGAAAGAACCTGCTTAGGGGACCGTCTTCCGGCAGGTCGATGATCTGATCATCAATCGCAGACTGCTCGGTTTCCTGCACATCGACCGAGGCATGCTTCGTACTATCCTCGATTTGCTCGACAGGAACTAGGGATTCTGGCTCCAGCAATGAGTCGCGCCGCTTTCGCTGGTCAGAGGAGAGGTCGTCGAAGGCAGATGCGGCAGTAGCGTCATCAAATTGAGACTTTGCGTTCGCTGGCAAGAAACGTGGCGTGTCATTACTTGTTCGCGGCATAGCACCGTCAAGCACTTCGCTCTCATTGAGCGTCCGGGGTTCTGTAGCATCCGGACGCTGGACAGTGATCTTTGGTCGTAGCGGAAGCTTTATATCTCTACTCGGTTCAGACGTACCCAAATCACCGATAGCATTACCTGGCGCGAATGGGTCTTCGCTTTTCCACTCCCCGGTTTTGGGATCTCTGTGTCCGGCTGATGGGCTTTGCAGACGTGCCATCCGTTGGAAAAGCTCAGGATCCTTCGAGTGCCATTGTGTCGAATGTCGAGAAAGCACGGACATGTCCTTCGGACGATCCTTGTTCGTGGTCGCTGATGTTGCGCGCTGGTCTGAAAAGCAATATGCTATTAGCTATGGACCTCAAAACCCCACCAAGGCCGGCAAAGAGGCTTAGTGTGCAGTTCTTACCTGGAGTCAAGTGCTTGTCAGGCGACATGATGGCACACTCCTGAGCCATGGCGTCGAGCGAGATCATGCGCTTTAGCGTGCGATTCTCTTTCTTCTTGATCTCATCCTTGTATTCCACGTTGCGCTCGAAGAGTTCGACCTCGTCATTGGCGCCATCAAGTCCAGCTTGTGCTTGTAAGCTGGGGCTCATTGATTTTCCTGATATGGGGATCGGTCGGGTACCAGATGGTGTGCCATCAAGCTCGAGAGCACTGCTCGTCCCTGGAACAGGTGTCGGTGACCCTGACGGTGTAGTGAATTGAAAGTCGTCCATCGTTATACCCAGCAAGTCGCCAGGCGAGTAAGGTTTCTTATCCACGCTCGTGACAAGATTCATCTGATCGACTGGGTTCTCGCCCGGCAGACGAGTGTAGTAGCTCGGAACTGGTCTGGAGTCTCCAGAATTAGTCAGCATCATCAACGTAGTCTTGTCATCTGGTGGTGACTGTCCATAGGCATCAATTTCCATGGCCGGTGGCAGATCGAGCGACAGAGCGTGTGGTATTGTGATCGGCGACGAAGGCAATGGGATATAAGCTGCCTCGGACTCCTCGTCTGAAGCCGCCGACTCACGTTGCTCTGGAATTTTCGCAGAAGTATCTGTACGGGCTAAAGCAGCCCTCTTGCCGAAGCCACGAATGCTGCCGACGAGACTTTTGCCGACGCTTGTTTTGCGGGCGTGTGCCTTGATTGTGTCATCGTTCTGAGGCGTCAAGAGCTCCTCTCGATCAGTTCCCACACTCTCGGGGTCGTGAAGTTCGGCCGATGCGCCGCGTTTGTGGCGAATCTGCTGACGGAGCGATAACATTGCACTTCTTGGTGTGAATGTGCGTTGTCGTATTGGTGTCGTTATCGCGTCAGGGACGATCTCCCGGTCCTGCGCATTAGCCTGGCTCTGCTCATCAGTAGCCCTCTTGCCACGTTGATTGCTGATGAAGATCAGTCAGTATACGTTGATATGTGGCACTCTGAGCACATACGCTTCTGGCTTGCTGTCAATCCGTTCGTCGAAATAGCTCTTGGCATGATGAGCACTTCTTGAGGCCCATCCTCGAGCACTGCCAAACCATGACCTTTTCCTGGTCAGGGTGAGGTTGCTGTCAAGATTGCTTCGTAATGCTTCTCTGGCTGGCGATGGCGAAGTCGTCTCGCGTTCGTCTTGTAGCACTCGTTCTTGGACCGTCTCCGGCTGAGGGGACATGGTAGTTTTCCGTGCCTTCAGGATTGCTGTGAATTCTGTTGGATGCGTCGTGTTGACTCAGGAACTGGACTGCAATGACCACAACGCAGAAGCAGTCGGCACCCGCAGCAACGCGGCCGCTCGAATGGCAGTGGCTTTGCATGTCGCCCGTACCTGCGCTCGTTAACAAGCATCTTGGAATTTCAAGTCAAGAGCGCTCTTCAGTGCCTCAGCATCCGTGACCGCGTGGCTGCAGTTGGAGTGTCTCCCTCACTTCGTTTCTTGCATACCACTCTATGCGTCAACCTTGTAGAAGGTACATGTGACTCTGGCCGGCGTGAGCAAGCGGCATCGGAGCGATCGCAAAGTCGAGCATGATGACGGACAAGGAGAGTGCATGTGGATGCGGTGGTGCCTTCCTTCCTGTGCCCCATACAGCCATCCATCGTGACTGCCACAGTCTGCCAGGAGTGCTGCTAGCGTGGCGGGATAGCGGCTCTTCCCGCCCTCGCATCCAGCTCGCTTCTCCGTTCCACAGCTTCTCACACAGAACGGACTGTCCACACTGCGCTTTTGATCGTCACCGCGTACATTGCTACACTCTTGTCCATTACAGATTGTGCACATCATCGACTCCACCAGCATCGCGAATATGGTGGACAACAAGAAAGCAACCCTCCTACAGGACATGCTCAACGAGGGTAAGCACCGAGGCCGCGAATGTCCTACGACGCCAACACATACTGACAGCACTCCAGCTCGCGAGAAGAGAAAAGCCGAAAAGATTGCCAGCGACATCTTTGGACGCCGCTCGTCAACACCGGCAGCGGCTAACACTCGAGGCAAGCATGCTCCCGGCGCCAGTTTGGCAAGTCGAGTCGGCGTGAACAAGGTACATGACCACAGCTACGCACACTGCTGCAGAGATGCTCACTATCTGCATAGCAGCGCACAGCTTCACTACCCCGTGCGAACCCAGCACTGCCGAGGAATCCTCGTCCTCCGCCTGCACAACAGCGCCCGGCACCACAGACTCGACCTTCCGTCCAAGAGACCTTCCGACCACGAGCCCCCCCGCGCAACGAGCCTCCCACCGATCCCGTGTCTGAAGTTAAGAGCCTCGGATTCGCAGGATACGAGGAAGCGTCAGCGAACGGAAATGGCGCGAGCTTCAGCATAAGAGGCGCTGCTGCAGCTGGCCCATACATCGTCATTGCTTCCAACTTTGCTCCAGGCACCACTGGAGCGGACATCGAAAGCGTCATGCAAGAGGTCGGCGGCGAGTGCAAGTGCAAGGTCACGCAGCTCAAGCCCGTTGTTACCGCGCAGATGACGTTCTTTGAAAGAGCTGGCGCTGAAAAGGTCATCAGCACTTTCAACGGCAAGAAGGTGAGCACGAGACTATAGTGTTTGATAACGAAGGAGTACACTAACGTTGACAGGCCGATGGTCGCATGCTTGAAGTCTACTGGGAAGGTGCTGCTCCCGCCCCGGTTATTGACACCCCTGTTGAGCCAGTATTGGACGACACTATGGAGGTAGACGAGAACGCAGAGTCACGAGAGGCCCAGGACCGCTTGCGCGAGGAGCGTCGCGGTGGATCGGATCGCAGACCTATTGGGGAGCAGGGAAGAGACGACTACCCTTCTGGACCACGAGACAATCGCGGCTACGCGGACGATTACTACAACAGAGGGCCACGACCAGCATATCAAGACGGCAGATATGGCTACGCTGGAGGTGGTGACCGATTCGGAGAACGAGGCAGATATCGTGATGACCGTCGCCCGTACCACGCGTACTCATACGGCGCCCCTCCACGCGGCGGTGGTGGTCAAGGCCGACGGTCATAGGAAGGTATGCAGTGAAGCGTAAACCCTAAATCCACAGCGTGACACAGCGTCTGTGGACGGTATTCCACCTCCATGGGCACAGCTGACAAATTGCGCAGGCTACGGTGAAGACAACGACTACGCGTTTATGAATCCTGAGCGACGCCATCGTATTGCATAGCCCTGCAGGTCGAGAGTACGTCCCGGGCGCAAAGGTCTTGTGAGTTGCACTGAGAACGAATGCCCACCAGGGTGTGTTGTACTGGTAGAACTCTAGCTTGTGTCGCGTTTTAGCGAAGAAAATGGCGAGTCGCTTTTGATGCTACATCACCGCCCATCAGTGTTTCCGGCAACATTCCCCACATGATGAGCTTATAAGCGCCATTGTGCCTAGATACCATTGGACCCCACTACAGCTTTCAGAGCATTGCAAACCACTGCGATAGTTCGGCAAAAAAAATGAACCCGCCCACAATGCAACTGCAGACGAGCAGCGTTCATCAAAAACTGAACTTCCCGGCGTAAAATAGCCACAAAGCAGGCAGTCAGCACAAGGAGCATCAATTTCACTTGCTTGGACTGACAATACGGCCTGAGCATGGTGCCAATGTGGTTAAGGGAGAATGTGCTCACAACCTCTCAAGTTGCCTAATTCTGCACCCATAAGACGATAGCCGTTCTCGATAACAGAAGTACGCCTAACCAGGACTGTCGACAGTGCAAGTAATACCAACTTACATCTCCCGCCGCACCTGTCAATGCCCCCCCCCCTTGGTGTACGCTGGCTAGGGCCCTGACACGTCTGTGTATGAGTGGTTTCTCAGGCGTGTCCGTGAGCACCTACTTCAACCCTCTCACTGCAACTGGAAGCCCACCATGAGGAAAGGATGCACGATTCAGCGACACCGTGAACCATGTTGATCGACTTCAACAACAACAACAACAACAACAACAAAACCCACCTCCAGACGACATCTGCACCCAGTTTGCAGACGAACACTCAATGTTAGAAGAAGTGTATGCTTGTCCCGGAAGGAGGGCAGCATACCTGAACTGAAGCAAAAATAAGCTTAGTTTCTTGGGTCTATCGTGTTGTGCAGATCTCGTGTTCTAGGGAGAGTGCGGTTGTACGAATTGATGACGGAGAGCCGGTCCAGATGTCGCCTACTAGGATCGATTGGCATGCGGTAGAGATGGGTGAGACCACCAGGGGAAAGTACATCGGGCAAGTCCGTGGTGTATTGGGCTTGGCTGGTCTGCGGCGACGAGGACCAAATGGACCAGATTCTCGCGTTAAAACCTGTACAGTCAAAGAGATCTAGATCGCCGACTGCCACTACGAAAACTTCCTTGTTGATCTCGGTGATGCCAGAGATGCTTTTGACCTTTGAGAAAGTGTATACTGTTCGTGCGGGTCGGTGTCGGGAGTTTCGATCTTGTCGACTAATGGCTTGTTCAGCAGCGCGACCAGTCTCCCCTCGAGCCACGTGCCAATTGGATATTGGTGTAATAGCTTGTCAGAATCTCCGCCATGATAGCTTGGGGCATCATCGTTGAATAGGAGAGTTTGTAGCTTAAGAGATGTGATCAGCAACGTATGCCCAAGCAAGGGCCACAATGAGTCGCATGGCTTTACAACACTACCTGGTAGCATGGAAGCACCATATCTGAAGTCGCCTTCCTATGACCACTCGTAACCTGCAAGATTGGTAGCCTTTCGAAAACATGTCAAATACAACATCTGCAGCGCTAATGGGGTATCTCTAGTATGCTCAGACCCAATCTATAGCGCCAACCATCCAGAAACCATGTCCCTGCGACCCACACGCGGAACCGCCGTAGCAGAAGACAACTGAACATCGTAGAGCGCTGCCATTCGGATCATGCGCCAAGAAAAGTAGAGAACATAGGAGGTTCGTAGAGGTCGTGAGACGAGCGAGGATCATGTGGTGCTTTCGGTGTCGAGAAAGTCCAGACGTACACCTGCGCGAGGCGTGACGTGGAGGACGTCGATATCTTCGTCAGAGTCGCCATCGACATTCGCGAGTGGATTTCGATTCTCTGTGACTCATTAGCATCTATTTGCGAACGCAACAAGCTCATCACTAGTGCGTACCTTCATCACTCTCTACGGAACCATTGCTGCTCATATTGAGCATTCCGAATCGATTGGAGAGTGGTACGCGCTTCTTTGCGGGTGCTTGGGTCGCCTGCTTTGGCGGCTGTGCTCGAATTGGAAGTGGAAGATCGCACTCGTCTGGGTAGAACTCGATCTTACAACCTCTGTACGTAGTGCGACTCATCATGCACGTTCGTGCGAAGAGTGCATTGTGCACCGAATTTGTGGAGACGTAGGCATCAACATCCTTGTAAATTACATCGACAACGACCAGATTGTGGATATGCTCCATATCGTGGCGGATTCTGTCTTCGGTGATGCCCTTCTCCAGAGCATTGCGAACGAGAAGATTCCTCGTGGCACCGTTGGCAATCTTGTTGGCGATGTGAGCATTCAATTTGTACTGACGCTCGGCCCATCTGACTTCGACACGCTTGTCGCAGACGTAGACGTCGTTCCGCTTGACCCAGGTCAAGTAGTCCTCAGCAGAATCAAGAAAGGTGACTGTGGCACTTCTTTCCGACCGTATACTGAAGCTTAGCACCTTCCCGCCCTTGATGATGGAGATCAGGTCTCTATACGTAGTTCGAGGCGATAGGTTGCAGAAGTACAGGGTGCGCATCACGGACGCATTGTTCAGAGCAGCTGTGCCCAGATCGGTGTTGCCATCGTCCATTATACTGTCGGCCTCGAATGCAGTATCTTCTGGAAACGAAGCAGGAGCAGTACCACCGTTGGCGTGACGCTCGGTACCCGGAACATGTAATGTCGTCTGAGCGGGCCTGTGATCGACAGATCTGAAGGCACCACTCCCAGGAGCTAGGTTGTAGGCACAAGCATTGCCGATCGAGTTCCGTGGCATCTCGTTCGTGTTAACACGGCCATTTGAGAGCGGCTTGGGCTGGGTATATGAGCTCGGTAAATCGTCGAAGTCGTCAGCCCATGAATTCGCTGGCGGCTGGCGTTGTTGCGATTCGGATGCGCCAGAGATCAGCAGGCCAAGAGATTCGGGAGTCAATCCTCCCTGGAAGAGCGAACTCTTGAGCAGCTCAAACTCCCGCGAAGCATGAAGCTGGGAGCGTCAGTTTGCAGAAACAAGCACAGAACGATTGGTATGCACTTACGAGGCTATCGTACTCGACTCGAGAGATGATAACTCTTGCAGGGTCCGCTCGATGGCCAAGACTCTGGGCTGAAGTATGCTGTTCGGGGATCAACATGGTCAGTCGAGCGGACGGACATCGTAGCATGACGGTAGGTGTGAGTTATATCATACAAAATCTGCTCTGCAAACACTGTCAGCGGCTGTGTGCAGGAAGACTCCTTTCCTTCGTGCTGCAGGTGATACGCGTACCGTCGGAGCAACGCATCAAAATAAGACTTGTCGACAGTGACCTTTTCCATGGCGGCCATGGTCAGCAGACTGCCCTACAAGTCAGTGTTGGGTGTGTGCATCAAAACGACGGTGCAGTCGAGAAGAGCTGTTTGACTGGCAGGTACAAGGCGTGCAAGGGTAGGGGGTAGCACTCTGTGGCGCTCGCTCGGTGCGCGATCCGAGCCCGATGACGGTCCGATCCGCCTTCCTTCTACATCAACTTCGCCATTCATTCATCCTCTTTGGTCTTTGCATGGATCAAAATGCATCGTCACCCATCAAGACGATGAGCGATGGCCAAGTCTCCAAGCAAGATCTGGTCAGACAACTGGCCGAAGCCAGCAATAGCGAAGGTGGGGTCTGGTCGCAACTCTTGAGCAACCCCTTTTTCACTGCAGGCTTTGGTCTTGCAGGGTTGGGCGCCGCTCTCAGGTATGGGTCGTTGGGACTGAGGCGGACGGCAGAGCTAGTGCGGCATCGTATGCTTGTTGATCTTGAGATCACGAGACATGATGAGTCTTATCCTTGGGTTCTGAACTGGATGACTCGTCAATATCAGAATCAGCTTGTGCCGACTGCTCAAAAAGCACGAGTTGGCGTGGTTGAATCCCTGCTGCAGCGTGTCACGCCCGGCCTCCATCATCTCCAGATCGAGACGCAAGTGTCAAGGACTGCTAGCGGATCTCAGCAGACCGCGTTCGCACTCGTACCCGGCCATGGACGACACATCCTTCGATACAAGAATGCTTTCTTGGCTGTCAATCGCGAGCGATTGGGCAAAAGCTTCGATGCGCACGGGAAACCCTTCGAAACCGTCAAGCTGACCACGCTCTACTACTACCGGCACATCTTTGAGGACATCTTCCATGAAGCCCACCAGATGGCTGTGCAAAGCACAGAGGGAAAGACCGTTGTTTACACGAGTCGTGGCGTTAGCTGGGAGAAGTCTGGGGAGCCCAAGCGACGAAGGCCCTTCGACTCTGTAGTGCTCGAGAAAGGTCTGGCTGATGGAATTCTGAAGGACGTCCAAGAGTTCATCACCAATCGAACGTGGTATTTGGATCGTGGCATCCCGTATCGTAGAGGGTATCTGCTATACGGGCCACCAGGCACCGGGAAGACATCATTCGTACAGGCTTTGGCGGGGAAGTTGGATTTCAACATTGCTATGCTGAGTCTGAGCCAACGTGGTTTGACAGATGATCTGCTGAATCACCTGCTGTTGAATGTACCACCACGAACGATAGTGCTACTGGAGGACGCTGATGCGGCTTTCAGTAACCGTCGTCAGCGTGATGAAGACGGGTACAGCGGAGCCAATGTTACCTACTCTGGACTGCTCAATGCACTGGATGGAGTTGCAAGTGCTGAAGAACGAATCATTTTCATGACAACGAACCACATCGACCGTCTGGATGAAGCACTAATCAGACCTGGGAGAATCGATATGAGGTGTGAGCTTCGAAATGCCAGCGAATGGCAGATGGATCAACTTTGGGATCGTTTCTACTCCGATCAGGACACAACAGGAGAGGCAAAGTCCCGCTTCATTCAAACTGCAAAGGCTGCCGGTCTTGTCGACAACGTGAGCACAGCCGAATTGCAGAGTCTGTTCTTGTACAACAAAGGTGATGTAGATGGTGCTCTCGCGCTGGTGCCAGAACTCGCTAAACAGAAGTCTGCTTGAAGCTCTACGTATCATGCTGGATGCAGAAAGTGGTATACCCTGGTCGATCGCATATCGCCGTGAACACTCGGACACCATAACGTCAAGTCATAAAAGGGAATGGTAGCACAATCCGAAACGTGAAGTATTTGTGGCACAAGCCAATGTGCATAGCCCTCACATTGGTGGCGGCCGAACGTAGTGGAGTTCGATCAGGCGCCCGCTGCAGCCAAGGGATTGCTAGGAGCTACATAACAGTCATCTAAGACTCACCGATAATTGCGGCGAAGCCATTGTTTGCAGATTGAGGCCATCGAGTCAAGAGGATGGAGAGGCCATCGTAGGATTCATATGCGTACGCTAGTAGCCTCGAGCTAGTCCGAGCTAGATCATCGTCAGCTGAAGTTCTGTGGCGCGAGAACGGGCTAGATGCCTGTGCCACGACTTGGTCAAGTGACTCAGCCCATTATATTGCTTACGCTTCTCACATCGGACTTCCTCCTCTTCACTACTCAGACGACTCACCAGCATGGAAATGCAAAGGCTCGACAGCGCCGTTGAGATACCACAGCTCAAAGATACGCAAGACGCAGGGTCGCGTTCTGGGACGCGGAGCCCCGCACATCTCAACAAAGAAGCTTCCACCAATCAGCAGCCACAACTAGGACCACATTCTCGACTTCTCGCGTTACCGCCAGAGTTGCAGCTCGCCATCTGGGAGTTCGCGGTGATTGAGGACCAACCACTCCTAGTGAATTGTCCTTGTGACAGCTCCTACGGAGGCTGGAGTGACGACTACTACGCTGATGTCGAGCTATGGGAGAATGGCACTAAGCAACCTCCGTGGCAACCAGCTTTGACTCGAGTTTGCCGGAGCATTCGAGACGATGCCCTACCCATGTTCTACAAACATAATCAATTCCAGTCCGGGTACTGCTACGAGACCAACATTGAATTGACAGTTGATTGGCTGAAGATTGTTGGTGTGGAGAACAGGAAGATAATGAAGCGCTTCTTCTTCTACGACGCCAATTGTCGGCACGACATCAACAACGACGAGAAGGACCTCAAGAAGATTCAAAGAAGTGATGTGTTCCGCAAGATGAGCGGTATCATGGCGAGCACGTACGACGATGAGTGCTGCCGCCACGATGTGGTCTTCCGCGACGTGGACGAGGAGTTGGAAGGCTTGGAGGCTTTGTTTGCGGACGCTGCACTTCAGTGACGTTTTGGCTCGAGTGTGTCTTGCAAGTGTAGCTTTGCTGCGACGTTGGCTTAATGCTAATTTTCACTACATGGTATGGTGAATCATGGAGGGCGTTGGTCGCGACTGCCATGGCAAGGCAGTCAGAATGCGTCGTCATCAGCCACAACGCAACAGCTCACGAAGAGAGGCTCAGACCAAGCGCAGCTCACTTTCTCGTTCAAAAAGATAAGATTGTTCGTCCAGGCAGTAACAGCACGAAGTCATGCTCTGTCCATACCTGCAATCTATTCCCCCCATCTTCTCCCTCTTCGCCTTCCTCCAACTCCATGCCATATCGCATTTAGTGACCATTGGGCCCGCACTCGAAAGCATAAACACCGCAGCCAGCGTACTGTACGCCCCATCTACAAGGGAAAAGACGGATCAGCCAGTACCAAAACATACCAAGCGAAATCGCAGCTCTCCCATAGCATCAACCATTGGCTTAGTGACTGCCAGGCGCGGCGGCCCCCGACAAATACCATTCGCAGCAGTCGCAGTAGCCACTTGACCATGATATATATATATATATAGACATCGACCATTCTAGGACATTAGGCACTTCGGACACGCCCACGAGGCCGTGGCGGATGAGATCGGGTTGCTTGTTCAGCGCTAGCTATGTCTCCTGCTAGCCTACCACGTCTCTTACAGCTGCCCCGAGAGCTTGTTACGTAGTTCTACAGATCTCTCGCGATTTAAATGTCGTGCTGGGGTAATACATCATTCCTGTCATCGGAGTGTTGTGGTCAGCATCTTGTCACTTTTGGCACGCGTGGAAACTCCGATGATGATGATGATGATGATGAATCTGTTCGCAAACGAACTGCTGTTATGCGGAGCAGGATGCCCAAGTTGCGTTGTTCACGGGATGATGAGCCGAGCTTTAGGGTTGTAGTACGGTGCGAGACAAAGTCATGGGAAAGAACTTCCCCACAACGACCATGTTGTCCATAGGTGGTGACCTTGAGGCTAAGAAAGAGCAAGCCAGACTCTCTCGGATCTGACCTGAAGCAACGCTCATGTAGCATGTTGAACAGCGACAACGAGTGAAAGTAAAAGTTCTTAAGTCTTCTCATTCGTATCACCGTTACTGTAGCAAAACCAGCTGACCCAGCTTTCCTTCAAACGCCAAGGGCTCAACTACTCCTCGCCGGTTTCGTTGTCCATGCAGTTAGTACTTCCTCGTGGCCTTTTTTAACGCCGCCACTTGCTATGTCCATGCTATCTTCCCGCCGTCCTGCCACGCCTAAAGTAATCGTAACTCGTATCTTCTTCACCAGAATTATAATCCGGTGTTTGCCCAGGCACATTGCCGTATCTCACATGCCCATAGCTACCCAAATCGCCGGGAGTGCTTTGACCGACTGGAGCCGCAAAGGCTGTCAGTCCTTCTCTGCTCTCCTGTCCTCTGAGATGTCGAGACCGCGCGAAGCCGGCAGGAGACTCGCCTCGAAGGTTGGAGGGAGTTTGATGGTAGCCGCGAGGGTACTCAACACCATCTTCACCGATCCTGGTTCGGTCAGAGTCGGCTGACTGGCTCCTATCGCGGGAGAATGGAGGCTCTCGCGAACCACTTGCGCTCCGATCGTGGCCAAAGCTCAGATCTGAGTCGAACGTGCCAGCACGTCTTGTAAGTCCGGTCATGACGCTGCTTGGCGTACCAGGTCTGATCATATCTGCGGCACGGCCGTAAAGCTCGCCATCGCCACCAGCTTCGTCACGGAACTCTGGTCGGTTTTTGTAGTGCTCGAAGTCCATGTTGTTCTCGTCGACAATCTCCCATCCTTGTGGTCCACCAGGTAAGTTGGCAGCCGATTTGCCAGGCCTGCGAGCGTTCATGTCGTCCATGTATACGTCGCTATATCCAGCCAGGGTCGAGTGGTCTGCATCCACCGATGTTCGACCCGTGTAGATGTTCTTGAGCAGATGCTGACTCCTCGAGTGGACCATTGGCGTGATGAGTGGCTTATAGAGTACGGGGTGACCAAAGCGGACAGCCATTCTGTCACCTTTGCGTTTCTTTTTACCATCCTCGCCCATACCAGCGCTGAACTCGTCGTCAGCCATAGCTTGCCCTTTCTGGTAGAAGTGGATCTCGTCGTCAAAGGTGCGCCTGCAGTAGATCTTGAAGGCGACGATGATAATAGGCAGTGGTACCAGGGCTGCTAGCCTGGGCCATGGGACGCCCACGGTCGTTTCTGCGCCATATATCACGAAGCCGAAGACCGCATTGCCGAAGACTGCAAGAAATAGCAGTCTGTTGAAGACCGAGCGCCAGAACATGCCGCCTGATTCGTACTTGGTGATGAAAACGTACATCAAAAGGTATTTTTTCATAAAGGAGTCCATCCAGAAGTACAGGGCGGTCACAACCAGGATCAAGGGCTGGATTGATGCAAAAGAAATCGCCACTGTAGAGTAGAACAGGAAGTAGTTGTAGTAGCTGGCATAGTCGAAAGGTTGCGGTGCTGACAATTCAATCAGCCCCCGAGGTGTTGGTGAAAGGAAGCGTCGCGAGAAAGATCTCCAGACAAGTGTCCAGAGCTGACTGAGATCAACAGCTGCACCGAGGTTGCGCTGCAACATCCATGAGATCCAGTATGGTGATACTGCGCACAGACCGACCGTGATTTGATGGATCGGCTCGGACTCGTTGTAGCTCTGTCCGCCGATGAGATCGGCTATCCAGGAGAATATGGACGAGAAGACCGAAAACACGATAAGGTTGTTGAAGCAGAAGAAATTGTAGAGACTCCTCGCCACATGTCGTTCTCTGCTTGTCTTGCTCACATCTCCAGCATTCATGCACAGCTTCCGAAAGATTGACGGCAGGTAGAAATAGAACAGCGTGGTGAGGGCAGGTGCGGCCACACCTTGCACTATTGCCCACCACGTCCGGTTCTGCATCAAGTTCGTTTGAAAAGCCGGCCAAACTTTGCCCAAGTTCGTCAGATTTGACAGGAAGACTGAAATCAAAATGTTGGGCACAACCCAGGCGATCGTCAAGAGGGTGATCCAGATGCCATTGAGAAAGTTCTGTCTCGCGCGTTGCTTCTTGGACATCCTCAAATTCTTCCAGATAATATCATTTGGCTTTGGTGCTAGTCGGATGATCGAGCCTTGGGGCGCTTTCTTGCGCGCAGCGTATGCTACGCTGTGTGCAGATGGAATGCTTTCGTAGCTGGCGAAACCATATGAAAGCGCGTTGCGCTTATCCACGGAACCTCGCACTTCTCCAATCTCCAACTCCAGCTCTTTTATGCGACCAGTCAGATACTCGATGGCATCCACTCTCTGTCCTTTCGGATAAGCCTTGTCCGCTTTGTGCGGCTTACACTCAGGCCGCTTCGCTGGAAGTCGGTCCGGATTCTTCAGGTACTTTGCCAAATACTTTTCCAGCTCTTTCACTGTTTCTGTGTGCTCTTCCACTAGGTCTGGTAGGTCTTTCACGTTTCGCGCGATAGCAGTACGTGGCATTTCGTGCGTCGCCTTCACCTCATCTGTCAGTCTCGCGATGCCTTCGTCCGACCGAAACTGCTGTGGAATGTCCGTGAGCATGAGGGTCCTCGCGTGCAGGCTACGCTGGTAATCCTGACTGTTGAAATACTCCCTTCGCAACCTCGCTATATGTCTGTAATTGAACCACAGAAAGTAGCAGATAATGCCATCGAACAGGTAGGCAGTCGCAACATGGGCCCAGAACGTTGACGCCTGTCCAAACGAGTACTGCGGTGTCATTCTTAGGAAGAAGTTCACGCCGGAAGAGGTAGTCTTGTTCTTCGCTGCTCCCACCAAATTAGCTGGTATGATGATAGCACATCCCACAACCGCAAGTATGGCAAATGTGTTCCTCAACATTCGATTCACGCGCATGAAGATGGCAGCGTCCAGTCCGACTCTTTCCACTATCTCTTGCTCTTTCGTTTTGAGTAGCGGAGGTATCCAGGCAAAGAGGCCTTTCGGTACCGGTGGCGGCGCATGTTTAGCATCGGCATACTTCGCTCGTGGGGCGTAGACGACGTTATTGTAGGGTCGGAGGAAGCAGAACAGTAGCGCTATCACCAGTGCAGTGACGAGTGAGAAGATCAAAGATGATAACACTGAATCGCTGGAAAACTGCGAGTTTTCGAATGTCGTCAGCAAGTCTTTGGTCGCCATTGGATGTGCGGGTGCAAAGCAGCGCGACTTACGGATGATGCAAAAGGATCTGAGAGCAAGCCCTCGAGTGTCTTTCCAGCATTCTGTCGTGCTACAATCTGGATCCCTGGGGTTTGGCGATGCATTTTGCAGGTTGAGCTGCCAAGCTCAAACTCTGCTTGGCAAGTTTCGAGACTATCGGTATGATATCGTCGGGATGATTGTCCAGCGAATGTTGTATGCGATGAGTTGGTTCAATTTCTCTCAGTGGCCTGAGCAGACTTGACCCAAGAAGTCGACCTCGTCCACAACGAGTGTCACCACCGGTGAACTCCGATGCCTTCGTCGACTATTGTCTAGCGAGCGAGCGAGCGAGCGAGCGTCGTGAACAAAACCGTGGGCGTGGTGTCGAGAATATCGTCGAACAAGGAAAATGCCTGTGTCCCGGAATACGAACTGGTCCCTAGAAGTGTGTTTTAGGTTTTGTCGCAGATACGCGCCTGAGCAAACGACAGAAGATTCAAGAGATACACCTCCGAGAAGAAAGCGAACAGTAGTTGGTAGTAGGTCTAAGGGAAAGGTGAAGGAAAAAAAAGTCCTTGCTTGAAGTGACTGACACGACGTCAAGAATGCGAACCTCCAAGTGCCTGTGCTCGTGCTCTCAACGTTGGGGTAGGATCGGTATCGGTACTGTGTTCAGATTCTCTGCTTACAGAGTTCGAGAATATGCAGCGCGATGATTCCTTGGTTCTAGCGCCGCGCGTCGTACTGTAGTCGACGGGAAAGAGCGCTGTCCTCTCCACCTCTCCACGTGAGTCGCTTCATGCTGGCGTTGCTCAGTCAAGTCTTGTTCAATTTCGTGACCCGCCGTGTTTGTGACGTCCGTTGGTGGACCCTCCACGGAGATGGTGAACCCTTGCTCAACGTAGAACACTTTAAGCTTCGTTCTGGAAACGGCACAGAGACCTTTTCCTACCGCTTGGCTTTACGTGTTCACTTGTTTGCGCCGGCACGCGAGCAGCGTCATTATGGAGACGGGAGCATCATCGTGAAGATCACTGCCAGTTGGAGTGCATGTTTGCATTCGCCAGGAACCAGCAAAGTCGAGTCGGCGAGGGGGTACAGCTACAAGCATGTATTGAAACAATTGTGGGTGGTCTTCACACCACTACATGCAAAGAGTGCGTGCTTCCAGTCATGGAGCGATTGCTTGTGTGCAGTTGAGTAATGTTTCACGCTCACCCAAGGTCGATGGAAGAAGAAGAAGAAGCAGACTTGAAAGCCCTTGATTCGTACTATAGTACACACTGACTGCCACTGGGTATCGCTGCGAAGAAGCTGGCTCATTAGATCCGCCCTTTGGTATCATATGCTCGTCATCGAGCTACAGGCACAGCTGTCGTGGATGCCCCACGCTGTTGCAATCATCAAATCCATACCCAGAGCCAGCTACTAGTAAATGAGGAAGAGACCACATCGCGAGAGCACAATGGTGATCGGTCGTTTCGAGCGTATATGCGATGGCCGCTGGTTGAGTAGAGAAGAGATCGGCTCCCTAATCTTCCTCTTCCTCTTCCTCGTCGCCACCCTGCAGGAATGTCAGCTGGCGTTGGGGAACAGATGTGTCAAGACTTACGGCAGTGTATGCAGCCTTCTCTTCCTCGTAGCGCTTCTTGTCAGCAGCAGCCTTGGCCTCGTACGGAGCCTTTTGTTTCTCCGAGAGCGCCTTCCATTTTTCACCAAGCTGCTTGCCGACCTCGCCTTGAAGGTGTTAACTGAGTGCGAGTCAGAAGCGCGATGACTTGCACATACCGAACTTGATGCCTGGGTTATCCTCGCGAACCTTGTCACGCTGATCGTTGGCGAAGAACATGTAGGCGGAGAGACCACGCTTTGGCATGTTGGGGTCTGGCACGATGGTGAGCAGCGTGATGTTGAGCGAATGTTCACGTCACTCACCTTTCTTCTTCTTGCCGCCAGCCGACTTGTCGACGGCCTTCTTGGAGCCACGGGTAGTCGCCTTCTCCTTGGGCATGTTTGCGAGTGGCCTGATTGACTATGTGTTCTGGAGGGCGCGTGTCAGTGGCAATGTCGCCGAAGAGTTAACGAGCAGCGAGTTGTGTGGGAGGCAGGTAGCAGCAGTGGCGGAGTTTTGTTAGCGACGCGTCGTTGTTGATGCGGTGTTGATTCAAAAAGAAAAACACCTGCACCGCGGGCGCAGAAACACAGCTGCGCGTCTGCAGAGCTGCTGTGAGATGTTGCAAGAGCGAGGGCGAGTGCATACCAGGTGGATGCGAAGAGTTGTGGTGTCGTGTAGTGACTGTGGACGCGCTGTCAGCTTGTTGTCGATGGTCGACGACAACGACGACGACAACAACAACAACAACATGAAGTCGTTGATTGTTGCTCGCGCATCGCAAATGAAGGCATCACGCGCGCGCAAACAATGCAACAACACGAGCAAGAGCGCGCAAGGAGCGCGGAAAAACGCGTGCAAAGTGTTGTGAATGTGTGCGATGTGATTGCCGGGATGTTTCGGTGAAGGGCACTCACCAAAGTGTTCTGTGGTGGGTTTGGGCTGTACTGTGGTGATGGCGCGCTGTAGTAGAGAGGAACGTGAAGCAGAGAGCTTGAGCAGAATTGGTGGTGGCGGCCAAAACCCTCTCCTCTTTCTGCGTGCCGGTACAGTATATTCCAGCACGCATCAGCGCTCAGATAAACATGGTCTCATCATTCCGCAACTACTTTTGGCCCGCATCGTGCGTCCAGCCTCGCTCGCCCTTCCTCTTCCTCTGCGCTCGGCCTCAGCGTTCTTCTTTCCCTCGCAACGCAGCGACTCCCTCATCCTCAGGCAACTGCGCAAACCACTCCCGCGCTAGCACCACAACAGGAAAGGCGCTAAAACACATGCCGTCCACCCCTGCTGCCCTGACATCCATCAACGTGGGCTCTGTTCGCGACCGACTCCCTCACGCTGCCATCGATATTGCTGCTGTTGTGCTATATCGAACGCGGAAGTCTGCACACTGCATGTACGCATTTGCGCGTAGCTATGGCGTCGATACACCATGGCCACTAGCGCGCAAGCACGTTAGAGTTGCGGCTTCTTCATCCAGTGCCGCGGTGGTAGGTACCTTGGTACGCACTCTTATGATGGACCTAGCACTGCCAAGAATGCGGTCTGCATCTTGTGCGTCGAATTGACATGGCTTTGTCACTGCTGGATCACGAACTGTGCACTCGGAAGGAGAAGCCCATTGCACTCCGAAGATGATCCGTCATATCATTCATCGCTGAAACACCAAAATTCATGCTAAGAAATATGCCAAGAAGACAAGTCCCTTCACGTCCTACGGACTATATGGATCATAGGCAAACCCAATCATAGGGTCAGCGTTCGTCATTTCCTTGTTGACCTTGGTAGTGCTCGTCTTCAGGTCAGTCGAAAGTTGGAGGACAGTGCCAGCGACATCATTGTCCCCTTGGAGCGTGTGCTATATGACAGTGGAGAGCGGCCTTGACCTGCTTCTCGACGAAGTTGCAGCCGTCACCAGTTTTGAAGGGACGCGGTACGTTCACAGTCCATGTGCCATTACACATGGGAGCAGATCGCGGTAGATGGAACTGGTGTGGGCGCTGCCAGCGTGCTGGCGCAGAGGAGGGCCGGGAGGGAAAATTGCATCGTAGGTGTTTTGGTAAGTGGGTTGGTGTTTGTAGAGGCTTCGCTGTGGATGTATTGATGCTGAGTGGTTGAGCAGGAAGGGATGAAGCACACGTAGGCCGGCGCAGAGTTGCCGAACGACGGTGAGCAATGGGCAAACAACATACGATAAAGCGCAATGTTGAGTGGCAATCGCTGAGCGTTACGCGTGCTATTCAGTGACGGGGGTACGCATTTTCTAAACGACAGTCAGACGACCCTTCTTTATGGAACATGATCTCAAGTCAGCTCTCCCATCGAGACATCATCCGAAGATTATGCGTTGAAGTTATAGATCTGAGAGAGCGTGGAAGCAGGCTCTTGAACGCGACGACTCCCGCCTGCATCAGCATGGAAGGAGCGAACAAGTCTGATAGCATGCGCGTTGAAGCTAGCGCTGCGAAGACGTTGCCCTGTTTGCTTCACCAGCTCCACTTTGAACTTTCTTCCCTCTACCTTACTTCCACCCCATTCTCAAATACACATGACACAACAAAACGAAGCATAACACAATTGCCACAGCAGATAATCGCAGAGCACCGGATACCGCGCCTCACTGTCACGCATCCGTCGTCACCCTAAGTCATCCCCACCATCAGCACGCGCTCTGTAGTAACACTAATCTCGATATCTGTAGAGGGCGGCAGCAAAAGTCTGCGCTGTCCCAGAACTTCTCGAGAGCATCCTCGTGCAAGTAGAAAATCCACTCCAACTCTTCGTGCTCCAACGAGTGAACAGCACTTTCCAAGGCGTCATCGCCGGTTCGAAAACACTCCGCTGTCGCATATGCCTCGAGGATTCAAAATTTCCAGCCCGAGACGATCTCGTATAATAACCTACCTGAATCACACGAGAGATTTCGTGACAGTCGACTTCGAGCTTGATTGCAGCTCGATAGAGGAGCGGCATAGCGAGCTTCCGCACGAAGCCCTCAAGTACAAGGAACATGAACATGAGTCTTGGAGGAAGATCGTGGTCGTGTCCCAGGAATACCACGCCTAAGCGCGCCTCTCGTGCGAAACCTATCACATTCAGGAAGAGGTGGCTATGTTCGACAGGATAACACTCGCTAGCGTGGTCTTCGCAGGGATGAGCATGATGGAGCAGAAGTGGCGGGCTGGCTTCATCCATTGCTGCACTGGTACGTCAACAGGCGGAGTACGTGGATAATGCGGTCCGTGGGCAGCATGAGCAGGGAGGTGAACACGTTGATGCTTATATCTCCGGGAGCTGCGCGGTGGCGTGGCGAAGACCCCAGATCTGGAGCGCTCCAGCAGTATAGCAGCTGCTGAATGAGGACGTTGCCGAGCAGAGGCGGACGTTACACGAGTAAAGTGCACTAGGTCGTCGATGCTGCCCGAAAATCAGGGCTAGAGAAATGCGCGGTTGTCGCAACGCGAGCGACATAGAGCCGCTGGCTTCATAAGAAGCGTTTTTTCACCTCTGACTATCTCATACAGTAACCATGGCGGGAAGCTTTTTATGGTACACCAAACCGCCTCGCTATGCAAATTTCGTAAATCCATGATCCGACACCATATCCCATGCACTCTAGAAACTAAACAATCCAGACCTCCTCTTCCCCAAAGGATATACCACCAACGCACTCAAGAACAACCCCACAGTAATCCCAATCGCGATCTGGATCATGCTACTCGCAACCCCAAAAACAATCGTACTCGACTGACTCATTCCTAAGGCGTCATTCGCCGCCGTCGTCGTCCCATTGCCAGCATTATTGATCTCATTCGCCACCTGCAACCCACTGAGCAACCCCCCCTGACTCGCCAAACTTCCCGGCACTTGAGTGAAAATAGCCGGAATCAATATCGCCGCTGCAACGCCGTGTCGAAATCGGGAGTAGAGGTTCGCGAGTACACCAACGGCGAAAGCGCCTAGCGTGCTAGCGATCTGGGGACTAGCAACGAAGCGGAGGGAACTGTAGTAGTTTACGACGTAGCCCGCGAAAGCGACCAAGATCATAACGGGCATTTGTCTCCATTTCGCTTGGTAGAGCATACTGACGCAAAGTACGAAAGGCGGGACGAATATGAATCCGTAAAGGCCGCTGATATTAGGATTCTGGCAAGTCAGTTCGGAAGTGGCGTTCTTATCGACGAGGCCGTATACGACGGAGCCGATCGTGATCCCGAATCCGAGGAGGAGGCAGTAGACGACTCCGTACACGATGCGAATGGAGCCTGCCACGATTGAGCGCGCCTGGAGTTCGAGGGATGAGGAAAGGAACATATATCCTGGGAGGAGCATGACGATGCCGGCCTGGGCGAGGGCGGAGAAGCAGAAGAGATTGCCGCCGTGGATGCTGCCGAAGGCGCGGGCCAGGAAGCTTACCAGGACTGTCGCGCTGACTTCGAAGACGTTGCTGTAGAGGGGTGATCTAGGGGCGACGATGAGTTGTAGTGCACCGACTAGGCAGCCGAAGCAGAAGGAGAGCGGTAAGTCGATCAGTCGGGCTTTGAAGGAGAAGGGCGCGGCTGTAACGCTCGTCAAGCCGAAGACCAGGACTCGTAGCCAGGGGTGGAATTTGTTTTTCTTCGCCATGAGCTCTTCTAACTGTGCCGTTGCTTCTTCTACGCCTATCACATCGTGGATGACTTCCTTGTAGATTCGGTGCACGTCTTTCAATCTCCCGAGATCAATGCCTTGAGAGAGCCGCACCAACTTCACCTCCGTGGTGTGCGTGACAATATCATCAAAGGAGATAAGCATGCAGCCAGGAATGTACAGAAATTGTGCTTCGATCTCCAGTGCTCGTGCTGTCATCGTTAGGTACTCTTCCAGCCGATGCGTCGGTGCTCCGTATAGCATAAGTGCTCGACAGACTTTTAGTATGAACTCTTGTCTAGCGATAGTGCCATCGATATGGACTCTAACATGTGCTTCTTCTTGGTGTAGAAATGCGCTCCATCGGCTCGATAAGCTATGATCCCGTGTATGCCGCTTAGGTTGGTGTGTCCTGTCATCGGCTTGAGGTTGCGCAGGTTTTGCAAGAGTGCTCGATGCGCCGATTAAAGTGGCCAGCGTGTCTTGCGATGCATTTTGATCATACCACTTTCGACGTTCCGGTGTCGTCGTGCCCGTTGCAGTGACAGATCCTGGTCGTGCAAGTCGTGGACTGCCACTTTTCGGCGAGTGCGCAAACTTGGTCTTGAAGTTCTCGAAGTCAGGCTGCTTGTATAGCTTGAGCATCTGAGACAGCACGCCGCCTCGGTAATGCTCCGGCGTTGGTACATGGTAGGAGCCGTCGTACGAGCCAGCATAGATCTCTTGTAGATCTGCTCGCTTCGTGTCAGTACGTTTGATGCCTGGCTCGGATGGCTCTTGGTTTATCTCCTTGAGCTGCGCTGAAGAAGCTTGAGCTCGCATTTGTGCTGTGGCTTCGGCCTCGCGATGGGTGTTTCCACATTCACTTTCGTTGGAGCGGTCCATATGGTCGAGTGGTTGCAGAGCTATGTCTTGCTGATTACCAAGAAGCTGACAGTCGCTGTCGCCAGCGTCTGAGTGGGTATAAGATTCGAGTGATGACCTAGATGAGGAAGGTGATCCCCTTTGAACAGTATCGGCCAGGGCATCACCTCGATTTCGCGCTGCTGCCGCAGCATCGTCCTGAACATGCTCTGCCCCAGAAGGCGACGGCTCGCGCGACTTCGCTTTCAGGATCGGGGTTGGTGGGCTGGTGCGTTGGTGGGTGTATGTCATAGTCGGTATCTGAGGCACTGGCCGTTCCGCTGCCTTAGATAAGATTCTGACCCGCCCTTTGTGCTGTTTCTCCCGCTTCGGCGTCTCGTTGATGTCGGGGTCATCATCCTGTTCGCCCGGATGTGATGCTTGCTGAGATGAATCATCCATTTCTGCGTATACGGAAGATGATGAAGACAACATTCAGTGGACCAGCCAACAGATGGCGATGAGTGGTATTGCAGGCCAGGAGAAGCGGTTGACATTGCCCATGCATGTAGTAGCAACGGGGAGAACGCAATCACACACAAAGCTTCCTCCATACCAGGGATTGGGAGCCCAGAACAGAGGGCAGTTACGTCCAGCCTGGTCCTAGACGAGGAAACTACCCCTAAGAATGGTTAGTCCACGGAGAACGTGGCAACAAAACGTCTTCGCACGACCGTATACGTGACGCAAGTCAGCTGCACTTAGCTAACAGATTCTGCTCTCTGCGCGCTACGTATAAGACTCATCTGCCCGTGAAGACGGCACCATGTACCCGTGCAACGACGGCGTGCTGCGTGTGTGACGGACATAAGCGGACAAGCTGATGTTGTGGAAGACAGAAACTTCTCGCCTAACTTAAGACGCGGACCGAGTCCCTGGAGTCTCGTGACCATCGGGATGAGGAGCAATCAGCTTCCGCATCCTCAGATGTCACTCCATCTTTCTCTCCTGCACCCCGTGTCGACATGTGCAGGCGAATCGCTTTTCGTGGTGTTCTTGATGAGATGCTACAGCATGGGTCTGCCACGAATACCATGGCTCGCTCACCGACCAGGACGGCCCGAAACTGGCATTGCGGCACGACATGTACGAGGCACGCTGAGAGGAAACGCCATCCTCTTGGCTTCTGTGTCGCGACGAGAACAGAGCCAATTTCCCTCGGAGACACGTTCCCTAGTTGCACTTACGCGCGCGGTGCCCGAGTATGACTGCAGGTGTCGTCTGCACAGCTGACACAAGAGTCTTTTCTGATCCTCCGCATGGTCGCATCAGAATGGCGTTGATAAGAATGCAGAGAGTGTCATACTGAGGCTACGTCATCGTCTATAGCTTCGTGCCCATATTGACGTGTACAGCTTTCACTTGCGAATATGCGTCGAGGCCGGCTTCGCCCAGCTCTCGACCAATTCCACTTTGCTTCACGCCTAGAAAAAAGGTCAGTATCATCTCGAGTTGAATGGTCCTGACAAACTCACCTCCAAATGGTATCCTAGGGTCACAATCTTGACTGCTGTTGATCCAGACCATGCCAGCTTCGATCTCCGCCGCGACCCGGTGTGCTCGCACCAGATCCTGTGTGAAGACGGCAGATCCAAGACCGTACGTGGTGTCGTTGGCTCTTCTGATGGCTTCTTCTTCGTCCTTGAACCTGGAGATGACGACGACAGGGCCGAAGATCTGGAACGTTCGTGTTAGCATATGCTTCCAATTGACCAGGACAGATGATCACACCTCCTCTTTGTAAATCTTCATGTCATCCTTCACCTCAGTGAAGACTGTCGGCGAAACGTAGAAACCCTTTCCATCTCCAATCTTGTGTGGCTCACCACCGCAAGCGACTTTGGCGCCTTCGGATTTGCCAGCCTCGATGTACTGCAGGACACGCTCATATTGCTGCTTGGTGACTTGAGGTCCCTGGTATGTCGACTCGTCCCATTGATCGCCAACTTTGCTGACATCCTTGACAGTCGCGACATATTGCTCGATGAACTTGTCGTAAATCTCATCCTGTACCAGAATACGCGATGTCGCCGTGCAAATCTGGCCTTGATTTGACATAATGCCCATGTGGCTCCACTTTACGGCTTGCTCAAGGTCCGCGTCCGAGAAGACGAGGAGTGGTGATTTGCCACCTGTTTCCAACGTGATGTTCTTGAGCGTCGCTGAAGCGGTCTTCATGATCTGTCTCGCAGTCGCGGTCGAGCCTGTGAACGCAACCTTGTTGACGAGGGGGTGGCCGACAAGGCTTGGTCCTGCTTCGGCTCCATGACCGTTGATAAAGTTGATGACGCCTGGTGGGAAGCCGGCTTGCTTGACGAGTTCACCTAGAAGCAGGATGCTCAATGGGGTTTGCTCTGCCGATTTGAGCACAACAGTGTTGCCACAAGCCAGTGCTGGGCCAAGTTTCCAAGAGGCCATTGAGAGCGGGTAGTTCCAAGGGATGATCTGTGCTACGACACCAATTGGTTGTCTAAGAGTATAGGCAAACTTGGCAGGGGTTGTGCTGATGGTTTGCCCATATGTCTTGTCTGCCCATCCTCCGTAGTAGCGAATGGTGAGAACTGCGTCTGGGACATCAGTATTGAGAGCTTCGTTGTAACTCTTGCCTAGAACATGTCAGTAATGATCAGCAGGCCGTTGAGGTCGTAGCTACCATTGTCCCAAGCATCGATGGTTGCGAATAGCTCCTTGTTCTGTTCGATCAAATCTGCCAGTTTGGTCATGAGCTTGCCTCGTTCCGTCACATCGAGCTGTTTCCAAGAACGATCCTTGAGAGCCTTGTGGGCTGCTTGCACGGCAATGTCGACATCTTCGGGTCCTGCTGCGTGCACAGTCGCGATCTCTTTTTCAGTTCTGATGGCTTGTTAACATTGAGTGATGGAATGACCGAGCATATCAAGAGCGTACGCTGGATCAATGGACGTTATGGTTCTGCCACTCTTTGCTGCTACAAACTCATTGTTGATGAACAAGCCGGTCTGTTGAGTCCACTTTCTTCCATTAGGAGCTTGCAGTTCTACCGTTTGAGCCATACTTGACAGATATCTGGTCGAGTAGCGTCGTAGGGCAGTGTTCACGAACAATGGTCTTGTGCACCGAGGCAGTGGTGACCACATCGACGGTAGAAATACCTCTCATAGGCCCTTACCACGCTCGTCAGCATCGAGCAGTCCTTGGCGTATGTTAGTGAGACGAAGCTGTTGTGGAGCATCGGCCTCGCGATTGCCTACCTTGTCTCGCTTGCACCTGCCTCGTTGGCTCTAGGCATGTGATAAGGCATTGTTGCTGCTGTTGTTTCTGCCTGCGAGCTACCATGCGAATAATCAGCACCACCACTGCAATCGACCAGGCAGAGCTACACGGAGCTCTACGCGATAGACAGTCGCAACCTCAGGACTCGCGTACACCTCAGCAACAGGCTTTGGCGATGTGGACGAACTCAGGCACGGAGATGTGCTCGGAGAGACGTCTCTCAGATCATCCGGGCATACAGCACGTTCCACAGAGCGCGTCCGCGACATCGCGACATTTGCTCTACCGCGCGATGACATATCAGCATGTCGATCTGCTCTCGGTATCGTGACAATGCGGCATGCTAGGCAGGTGAAGGTAACATGGACATGAACATCGGACCGAGCACTCACGTCCAAAGAAACCCCTCCGGATGCTCTCCCACGTGTTGATCGCAAGCGAGCGTCATCTGCACGCGAATAAGTCACAGCTTTCTAATCGCCATTGAACGATCCCTACAACGGAGATATCAGCAGGAACTCGCGTGACAACCAACTCAGCCACGATATCGATCATGCTATCATTTCTGCGCGCGCCGCATCCTCAACGAACGAACAATGCCAGTAAAGATTTGGTCGTATACGAGAATGGCGCATCGTCAGTACAGTACCACAGCAAAGGTCACAACACCTACATGATGACCCATACAATACCGCCAACCGACCCGAAAGAAGGACCTTCCATCATCCAACCACCCTTTCACTACCACATCTATCAGACCGAAAAGTTCCATGTGCAAGAAGGAACAGCCAACATGTACTTCGGCCTGGACTCGAAACCAAGCATGGTTCTCAGTTCAGAAGGGGGTAAGAACTCCGCGGTGTTGGGCCCTGGTCGATATCATCGATTTGAGAACGCCAGCTCAACAGAAGATCTGAAGATGGATATCCAGCTCGATCCTGAGGACTACGAGAACGAACAGATGTTCTTCCGAAACTTCTTTGGGTACCTGGACGATTGCAAAAGGACGAACAGCGCACCGAGCATATTTCAATTACTGGTCTTCCTCCACTCGGCAAACACGCCAGTGGCAGTACCTTTGCCAAATCTTCCTGGCATGGAGATGTTAGGGGTTTATCTGAGCAGGGCACTGCTGATAGGGGTTGCATACTTCGGACGCTTTGGCCTTGGGTACCAGCAAAGCTATCCTGAGTACTACGACGGCAATAAGAGCAAATAGTCGACCACGATCACGATTGATCGAGCATGAATATCAATCATGAACGCCGTGAACATCTACTCAAGGCCTGCCCATTCTCCAGCTCATGTGGATCCCTCTTCAGCTTACATGTGTCCGCCCACCTTGATACATGTGAACTACAGCTCTCTAACACTTTCCCTCACATTTACGATCATGCCCAAGGGATCAACGAACGCAAGATCTCCGCGCTGACGGTCTCTTAGTGGCTGTTGGGCGCCGCATTCCCGGTTGGCACAGCTGACTCGTCTCTGCTCGAGTCTGGTATCACATGCAAAGACGCCTCGAGCGCAACAGATATTACTCTTGGTCCTTTCGGCGACATCAAATTTGCTAATAAAGCGAAGGGTGAGACGATACAGGTCTTGCAGAAACAGCACAAGATGAAACGATACAGGACCTGCCTCCCGTGGAGTACATTGCTCTTGACAATGGAACGCCTATCACCGGTTATGGTCCGACACAGGACAAGCCACGATCCATGGACCAGGACCTGGAAGCCAGCTGGACGACTTCCTGCGTGGTAGGCACACAATTCTGATAGTTACCTCCACATCAAGGAGAGCAAGGAGAGATCGTTTACTTAACGGCTGGAACACGACGCTGATCTAAAAGGATTTTACTCATATGCCTGTGCGAGAGAGCTTCTGCTTGAAATTTCGGCAAGATGAGATGTTTCTCCTATCGGCCAGACCCTAAACGATCGCAACAGACAACGAGCCCATCTCGTGGAGCTGGAGAGCGCACCAAGCAGGCCGTCTGAGCACAACCACGCCCATACATTTAGGTATCCAGCAATTTGTGGCGTGACGAACGTTTCCAGATCCGTTCTCCGAGCGTGCCAGCGGCAAGGAGTGCAGGAATGCAACCGTGATGATGCCGGGATGTCTTGACCGCAGTCCTTATGGTGCTGCAATCTGCGCACGACTTACCGTGCTGTACGCGCGAGGCCAGCTCGATGCGGGCGAGCTCTTCGTCAACCGAAATTTCACTGGCACAAAGTCCGATAATCGCATTGTCCGCAAGCGAATGGAGTCTTACCTCATGGACATTTTCAATGGCATACACGCCATTTCCATTCCACGCATCACTCTGGCCGTTTTCGGCAGCTTGCAACCAATTTGGCAAAAAATTACCTAGATTACAGACGTGGATCGTGCTCCAAACACTCTTTCCTGCTCCCATTCGGAAACTTTCCTCTTCTTTCAAGGTCGTTCTGGTCATTTCAGGAGCCTAAATACTTCTGGTGTCGCCTGGCCCTTCGCCAGTACCATAGATGAGTGGACCGACCGGACCTTCCCAGTGTTTCGGAAATCGTGATATCATTCTTTTGGTGAATCTTCGTACGTGTCACCTTGCGTGTCTGGAACAGTGTACCTTGATGTACCCGACATTGGGAGATAGTAGCCTAGCTTAATACGCCGAGCATCAATCAAGCCGTTCGCTAGAGCTTGAGAGCTTGGCAGGTGCCTGAGCATTGATGATACATGTGTTTCTGTGCCGCGAAAGTGCTTATAGTAGAATCTTGGTCATTTGGATAGGCTTGCATCGAATGCTGTAGCGAACGCGGGAGTTGGAAAGGTAAGTGATCTATTCAAGGCGAATGCGATAGGGCCTTGTTGTTGTTTTGTGTGGAGGACACCGATCTGGGAACTTACTATGAAGAGGTTCTTGTGAACTTTCAAAACTGTTGACAGGCCCCACTATTATGTTAATGAACAAGAAGGTGTTGAGCTAGGGCTGAAGATCTTGATGTATGAGCTGTAGCTCATACAGGGGTTGGCTGGTGTTGGTCGATTAAAGATGTTCCGAGGAATCATGTAACATATCTGTACTCGGACGGCATACTCGCAAGGGTATAGGGTCCTACACTTACCTCGCGTTGAAAAATCGCTCTCAGTCTGCTTGTATCAGTCACGTCCTTATTGTATGACGCGGGAAAGCCTTTTCGTCTGCGGGAAGGCCAGAAGAGGAGATGGGTGACAACTGCATGTTCTTACCGAATGCCTGTTCACGGAAAAACACTTCTTCCCCCTTCCGCCAATCAAAACAACCCCCTTTGCTTGCATCTGTCCACACTCTCCGCATCTTGTAATCGAACACGAATATCTCCATCGCGCCACCCTTGTGCCTAGAGCTATAGCGGAGGTGCTGATGGTTCGTATGCTCTGTCATTATCCGGTCAAGCATTGCGCCATAAGTACTTCAATATGGCTTCACCATCTTCGTGGCGTATAGCCACAACCCTGCCACCAACATGGCATCGAGATCGACCTTGACGCTATTGGTAGCGACTAGAGCGTTAGCACTGAACAATGGCTTTGGAGGAACGCCTGTAATGGGCTTCAATACGTACAACGACGTTGGCTGCTCACCAAATGAATCCTATGTTGACACCACAATCCAAGCGTTTGCCGATAAAGGCTTTCCAGCATTGGGTTACCAGTACTTCCAGGTATGCAAGAGGTTGCCATTCCAGAGTGGAGCAACTGACGAGGAGTATAGGTCGATTGCGGCTGGCAAGGCTTAACCCGCCAGGCCAATGGCTCGCTCACCTATGATGCGAGTACGTTCCCGAACGGCATTGCACCTCTGAGTAAGAAAGCCATCCGCCTCGGCATGAAATGGAGCATGTATACAGATCAAGGCGTGTATGCTTGCGACACAAGATCTGCCGCGGAGGGCCTACGTCCTGGTTCTCTTGGGTATGAAAAGCAAGACGCTCTTCAGTTCGCTGGCTGGAACGTGGCTTATATGAAGGTCGACAACTGCTACATTGCAGGCTCTGCCAACAATGCCCCCAAGGATCCGAGGTCAGATTTTCCCGCAAGATATGGGAACTGGTCCACGGCTCAGCAGGACGTTGGTATCAAAGGCATGCTGGTCTGCCAATGGGGAACGCCGTATATCAGTCCTACTGGTCTTGAAGGTCCTGCAGAGTGGACGCCCCCTCTTGCCAACTCCTTCCGTGTCGCGGATGACATAGCTCAGGGGTGGGCGAACGTGATGCGGATCTTAAACGAAGATATTCACGTGAATCTGAGAGGGCTTAACAGACCTGGGCATTTCTCTGATATGGATCTGCTCGAAGTGGGCAACCCTGGCATGACTGATGCTGAGCAAGCCAGTCATTTCGCCATTTGGGCTATGTTCAAAAGCGCACTCATGGTGTCAACGGCTGTACCGACCATGTCTAGCAGAGCTGCCGAGATCCTGTCCAATAGGGACCTTGTTGCAGTCAATCAAGATTCCCTTGGCAAGCCAGTGGTTCTATTCCAACGTTTCACCAACGATCACGATGTCTACGCTGGCCCACTAGCGGATGGCGAACAGGCAGTCCTCCTTCTCGATCAGTCGAACTCCACCAACAATCTATCAATCGACTTCAGCTCTTTAGGCATCCAAACTACCACCGTCAAGAACCTTTGGACCGGCATCACCAGCACCAACGTCGAATCGTATTCAGGTGAAGTCAATGCCCATGGATCGATTCCACTACGTCTCAGTAACATTAAGACTGCGACGACCACAGCACCAAATTTGACTTACATCGAGGCCGAATCTGGCACCCTTGCGGATGGTGCAAATACACAATCATGCTCCGGGTGCTCTGGCGGCATCAAAGTCGGCAACATCGGCACCGGAGGTGGGAGCCTCACCCTCACAGGCATCAAGACCAGCCAAGCTACGCAAAATATCCGATTTGACTACATAGACTGCGAGATTGGTTACCTCTACGACCCCAATGGCAATCAGAGTAATGGCCTGAATGTACGTGCCGCGAGCATAAGCGTCAACGGTGGCACTGGTCAGAGTGTCCTCTTCCCACTGACCGGGTACGATTGGGACACAGACGTGGCCAAGAACCATCTCGTGAAACTGGGCGGCTTCAACACTTCAGGCACCAACACGATCAAGATCAGTGGTTTGACCGGAAGCACGCAGTACGCGCCTGACTTCGACAGGGTCGGAGTCGTGGCTTGAAGCTCTACGAGAAAGTGCTACCGATGCGCTGCAAATTCGACCGGATTGGGGTAGTTGCTTGGTGGTTTGCAAAACAGTCCGGCGCTGATGGCATCCAGATCATGATTGTCGTCGTCCAATATCAAGTCTTCACAACAAGCAAAATATCCACAGCATTATAATAACTTTAGCTTGCATGACCGGTCGATCGCAACATCGCGAACAGCCCTGCCTCCTTGGCGGCGGTCGAGCTTCGGCAACATTCACTCACCTCGCCAAGACCTAGCACAAGCCGAGCAAAAAGAAAACGCAAAACATACAACACAGGGTATTCCCACGTGGTCACCCACCGTAGTACTAATCCTGCGATCTGTTGCTTGTGTATGCCAGAGCGGACGGGATGGCCAATATTCAACAGTCTGTGGTCGTATGTGCAAGCACTTCCCTGTCGTTTGAATATATCACTAGACAAGCATACTATACGAGGACAGCAGTAAAGCGTAAGCCATGATGTGCGTGCTTCTACACTAACACGTTATAGGAAACATTGGGTGCAGCTATCCCTATCTCATGCAATCAATGGCGAGGTGTATTGAGTTGGATGTTGCTCAAACAGGCGTTCTATTTCCGACTCTATCGGCAGCCGAGAAATCGCCGACCCATGTCTTTGATCCGCTGTCAGCCGAGGAGCGAGACTACGTACTGTAGTTGTTGTGGTATCACGACCCATCCACTATCGATACGCACGGTGAGATGTCTAGCAATGCATCCTGTCATCAGTGCAATGACTGGCTACGTGTTTGAACGACAACATACACAGCCCATCGTATGTCTCAGGTTTGTTCTGGTATGCTTGCTTTCGCATTTTCCACTTGCTTCTGAAGGCCGATGACTTGGGAGGCTATCATGATAAGACGACGGCGGTGTGCCGACCAGTCTTGAAGAGCAAGACTTTTACTTCTGATTTGTCCAGCCCGTACAATGTATTGGCCCTTTGTTCACTTTTTCTGGCGACACCGCTGCATGGGCAGAGGGCGGCCCCCTGGTACTGGATCCTGTAATGAGGATCACATCTTCATTGCACGAGGCTAGAATGAACCATACCCTAGCCGCCGTCGAGGAACACCGGTCATCGATATCTGCGCGGATCTCCCAGGGCTGAGCTGCAACTACGAGTATGTCAACTACGATGCCGCATCGAGTGACTACTGTCCATCAGTACTGGCCAGCGAGACGAACGGCATCACGCCAAATACTTCGTTTTCTGTTCTTGGATTGCAGCTCCTTGGGTGGCTGCTCTTGTCAACTCTGACCAGAAGGGTCAATACTACTCTACTACCACCACAACATCCTCGGCAGCAAGCAGCGCAGCGAGCGCCGGTCCAACCAGCATAGTGACGAGCAGCGCAGCAGTGAGTAGTAGCAGCACTTCAACCAGTGCAGCCGAAGACTCGTCAAGCCTTGGGTCGGTTCCGCTTCGACTCCTGCGTTAAGCACTTCGTCACAAATCGTCACAGGCTCGACAAATAAATCTACCTACTACCTACTCGGAAGGTACGACGGCATCTGTCACTTCCGCAACTATACTAACCATCACGCTTTTGGTCAATCTAATAGACCAATTTCGACTGCACTGCGACCTCTGCTTCTCTGAATCCTTGTCCCTACTGTCGTGACGATCCATCGGATCATAGAATCAAGCACACTCGCTACCGCAACGACTGCAGTCTGAGGGAAGGAAGCCGGCCGCGGTGGTCTATAGCACAAGTGTGAAGTGCACTACTCTATTGGGACTATTCTAACCAATATCATCGAAGCCGTACACTGACAACGGACCATCAAGCTCTGAGCTGTTGGAAGCAATACCCCAGAAGTGTGGTCGCTACATCAGCCGCACAATGCCTCAAGTGTATGATCGGCGTTGGACCATACATTCAGTTAAACTATGACACCCTTATAAGAATCGAGTATGAAGCGACGTTCTGAATTGTACGTTCCGGCACGGAGGGATTTCGTTACGCCGGGACTGGGGTTACAACGAGAGTTGCTGCAAGTCTGCGATCTCCCCTAACTAATTCAATGTTTGAGCTCTCTCAGCCACGTGCACTCGCCAGTTCTAAGCCGTTGCAACGTGGCTTGCGGCACGGTATTCGGTTTCACCTCCTCTTTCGCTTCCATACTTTTCTCTCATTATCGCTGTCTACCTGCTACTTTAGATCTTTCCTGCGGGTATCACATATGCCACCATGGCAGGCGGACTGCCATCATTGCAGAGTGCCGAGTCTAACGCTCATGGAACAGCGAGCCTAGCCATCAATAACACTTTCCTTCGCCGGCTATTGACCATCCTGGCGCTCAAGACTCTGGGACGGTTTCACGCATCCGACGGCCTCTGTACTCCTATTTCAAAGCACAAAATCGTCAAATCAGGTCAGAGAATGCGCTTGACAGAAGCTGCTACCATGAAGTTTGTTGCACACCACACATCAGTCCCCCGTTCCCAAGGTCTATTGCTTATTCGTGCACAAAGAGCGCGCATTCATCGTGATGGAAAGAATACAGCGTGAGGAGATTCCCACAGCATACAAAACTCTCCCGGAGCCAGCCCGCCGGAAGGTCTATTCGGAACTGAAAGCTATGCTTCAAGAATTGAGAGCGCTGAAACCATCTCCGGATACAGGAGTGGCGAGTTGCGTTGGGGATGGCCTATACGACTCCCGGATGACGCGCTGTCCACGTTTTGGGCCATTCAAAACTATCCAGGATTTCCATTTCTGGCTTCGAGATGAGCTACGTCCATCAGAGGCTCAAAACAGCCGGAAGGACGACGAATGGCTGGACATTGAACAGATGGCCGCTATGCAGGACTCATCGTGGCCACCTCCGGTCTTTACTCATGCCGACCTAAATCCGTTCAACATTCTCGTTCGAGGCGACAAAGTTGTTGGCATCATTGACTGGGAGTCTTCTGGTTGGTACCTTTGCTATCGGGAATATACCTCCGCTTAGGCATGGAAACATCACCCGGAGCTGGCAGCTGTCCTCATGTTTCCAACTGTCGTCGACTTGGCTCATATCATACAAACATAGTAAGTGGAACATTTCTACACTGCACACCACTAGATGCAATAACGATGTAGTGTATACGAAGGTTCTATGAAAGCTGAGCGTATATATCTACGAGATTGCAGCCTTAGGCATCGATGCAGCCGATATCCCCACATGCCTCATGCTGCATGCCCTATGGGCATCAAGTCAAGTGTGACTCCGAAGCGATCGTTTAGCTTAGACGCTGTTGCGTCAATTTCGAAAGAAGACAAGACTCCAGTGAAGTACGTATTGCCTTGGATCGTGGAGTGAGCCACGTCAAGCGGAGGAACGGCGGTCAAGGTCGAGGGATCGAAGGTGAGTCCTATCTTGAGACTTGGGATAGACTGTTTGGGATGTGACGGGATTCTTTGTTGATAGAATAAGGTCCTGGCCCTTTGAAGTGATCCTAAATATACTTATGCCTGCGTAAGGGAGGGCCATCGAAGCGAAGTTGCCTGTAGTCTAGAGACGAGGCGAAAAATCCCGAGCGCCCCAGGAACTCCGACAGATTTGAATCCAAAGGCACCGTAGATAAGTTCCTCCAAGTGTGGAGACTTGATGCTGCAGAATCGTCTTGGCTTACAAGGCTCTTGAACCTGCAGACAACGGTGCGATCGGGGAGCGCGGCAAGGAATGCTAGACACATGTAGGCATTAGTAAGTGTCGCTTAGAGATACATTCTATCAATACTAGCCTCGTGAAAGTAGCCAGCAGCGAGCTGGTCAGAGCTGCATACAAGTGGTACGCTAATGCCCTAAGCTAGTTTATATGATTATATCCTTAATAGTGAGGCGAAGATAAGATAGTACTTAATAGCGATATACTACGTATCTCAGGGGCTTTATATCCATCTTTAAACACATGCCCTCGAGTGACGAGTGGTGAGATGAGCATCGCCTCCTTGGATTCGGCCACCGTACGTGACGCCACGGCCATAGGTCTTCGACTCACCATCGAGTGTGCCGTGCTGTATGCCACAATACCTCTGGAGCGGAAACAGTGAAGCCAAAGGCACGCTTGGCGTCGAGTTCGGACACTGGAGTAGCATTGGGCGAAGCCAGCTACAGCCAGCTGCCGCCGTGAGGAGTGAAGAAGTCATGGAGTGCATTATTGGGGAAGCAGGTAGTAGTAAGAAGAAGGGGATTTTCCGTTGCTAAATAGCTGTAGATGACTATCTCGACTATGGCAACGCCCAGGTCCTCCTCCTACAAAGTGTTCATATCACACCAGCAGCATCGATACCGTGTTCTTTTATCTCGACCTCACTCACCGTGGAGCCATCGATCCCGCTCCAATCGGAAATACAACGAATCCAACCATTCCTCCCCGCGTTGAAAACAAGCCTTCACATGCTCGGTCTCCGCAAACCCCATCTTCCTTAGAATTCCTGTGCTCGCGTCGTTTCGAGGGTCGACGTCAGCGGTGATGGACGGGTACAGCCACGGAGTCTTCAGTTCCTCTGCTGACAGTGTTGTGTACGGACAGGGGTGAGACGTGTCGGACATTGGATCTTCTTGACTACCTTCTTCGCCACGAAGCGCGAACAGGTAGTCTAGCATAGCGTTTAGTGCTTCTTTAGCGAGGCCTTTGGCCCATTGGTCACGATGGAGTAGGAAGCCGATCTCGTTCGAAGGGCGAGGGCGGTAGATTCCGATTTTGCCGATGACTTCTGAGCTTGCTTTGAGGCAGATGATGAAGTCGGTTGTGCCGTTCTGGGTGCTATTGGTCATGGATGCTAGCCATTCTTCTGTGCGGGTGATGGAGGCGTGGGGTGGTTCGCTCCAATATTGCATTACTTCAGGGTCTTTGAAGGCTTCGTGGAGTGCTGAGGCATCGCTTGGATGAGCTGGGCGGAGACGGAGACGAGCTGTCGTCATTACCGTTGGCGTGAGCATGGCCGTTGATAACTCGTGTCTTTGGTGGGCACTGGCGGCGTCAAGTCTTTTATGTTGGGCGCTGCTGACTACAGGGTTAGTCAATATGAACCAAATCAGTCACCGCGTCTTGGTGGAACTTGACTTGGCACGTGCCTTTTCGCGTGGTGCAGCGCAGTTTGCCACATGATATCTCACGGCAACTCGAGATGCTAGACAGATCATCTATCAGTGCCTGTGTGGACTTCATACTGACAGTGTACAGCTAGCACGAGGAGCAACAAGCTTTCTCATGCATGCGGCCGGCGGCCACTTTTGCACATCTGTTAGCGTATGCAGGGTAATATCGAATCAACACATGTCTACCTCGTGGTCGCTTGCCTCCATAATGCAAAAAGACAGATCATCTCCGCGCTTGAACAGTCGGCCTCTGCTCTAGCCAGAGCACACATCCGCTGACGTATGCTGTCAATGAGGCATTGACGGCGGCAAACACTGCAGCAACTCAGCGAGGATGATCGCCGGAAGGTAGGATCGGGGATATTGTATAGATCGGTGGCTCTCGGCGCTTCTTATCAAGTGAAAAAAAGGAGACAGACAGACTTCACCAAGTGCAGAAAGATATGAAGGGCGCCTGTTCGAACACTGCTCTTTTGACTGGGTGCTGTGCTGTAAAGGCTACACTCCCGAGACATTTCAGCTGCATCAGTAAACCACCGAACCTATCGAGCAGGCGCCATTTTCGAGCAATGCCGCTTATCGATGGTATGTGTACTGGCCAGATTCACGGCGCGCCAAGGGAAATTGAACATGCATCCACCTGCGTCTCGTCAACGGATCCTGCGGCTGCTTCCAACTAGGCCGATCCGGATTTGCCCCTACAAGACAATTCACCGTCTCCGCTCCTTCGCCAGCATCATTGATCTCGCTTCGCGTAGGTGCTCGATACCGTCCCGTAAGTCTGATATACGGATCCAGTGCATCGACCAGCGTCCGTCCCGTCTGCAGACTCTCCTTCGCGCGGGTATGAGAGTAGCTCTGCAGCAGCGCTTTCGCCGCTTGTCGCTCGCCAGCCTTGATGAGCATTGAGGCAGCTTTTTCGTAGACAGGTACCAGGGAGTTTGAGGCTTCCTCAAGACCGTGGAGGGCTTCTTGAATGAGTGGAAGGAAGTAGGCTGGGTCAGAGCATGTGTAGTACAGAAGCTGTTTGAATGTCCTCCCAGCGAAGTTGGTCGCTTCTTGGAGTTGGTAGTCTGGGTTGAGGAAGGAGCTACTGGCGCCTGTGGTGAGATATCGGTGCTCCGCATATTCTGGTAGCACGTCGTCGACACCTAGCCACCAGGGGTTGAAGGGAGCAGTGACGGACGCGGTCGGTGCGATCCATAATCGTAGGAGGTCAGGGTCTGTGTTGTTCTTGAGGGATAGGACTTGGCCGTAGCCAGCTTCGTCGTCGGAAATGCGGTAGTCGCGGACTCGTTCGATCAGGTTCTCTTCAGTGACTGGTGCCATGGCGTAGGTTGCTTCTTCGAGCGATGCTTGGGACATGTACTTGAAGCCTCCATCACGTGCGGAGTAGTTTCCTTGTGCACCGTAGACATTGAAGATGTTGAAAGGTTTAGTGTCAGCGGGGTTATACCATCCTTGTTCGACGGCGAAGGAGACGAGGTTTGGTGAACCAAGATAATCTTCTGCGGAGGTAGCGTTGGTGTCAAAATCGGTGGGAAAGTCTTCAATGTAGCCCGGATATAGAACGCGTACTTCGGAGGGATTCAGACGCTCTGCAGCCCACAGCTTTTGCCCCCCACTGAATTCGAGTACCACCCAGCCTTCGTTGTGGTCGGCGATGAGGTGCGAATTACCGCCATAGTCAGCATACCCATACTTCGCAAGCAGGTCACCGATCATTTCAACTCCTTCTCTTGCCGTGCTGGCACGTTCCAGCACTACCCGCGCCAGGTCAGAGTACTGTAGCCCAGTCTGCGGATATGGTGTCATATCTACAAGCTCAGTCCGCGAATCAGACCAAACGTCGCGGACGGCGACGCCCCTCTCATTCATCCCGCCATTAGTGAGAGGTGCGGGAAACCCTTCGTAGTCCGAGTACTCCATTGAGATATATCGAAAGGTATGATTGACTTGTGGTATCTGAATGAGCTCCCCGGGAAGGATTGCAGTTTCTGTCACGCCAACTGTTATGGTCTCATTTGCTTCATGATCTTTCGCTGTGAAGATCTGAAGCCAATGCGACGACACCTCTTCTCCAGTTCCACCAACCATAACACTGCCATCGATTGTCAAGTCTTTGCCGACATAGAATGCATAGCTTGCTGTGCTAGGCGCTGCAAGAAGGGCCATCGTGCTCATCACGGTCAGCAGACCTGCTCGGATTGCCATGTTCTCGTCAGAACGATGAACAGCCCACTCCACAGCAAAGAAGGACAATGAGACTAAAGATGGGCTGTTGAGCTTTCACGGCTTGGTAGATTGATGACTTCGCCGGCAATGTCCTAGACTAGCGCGGATACTTAGTGTACTGACAAAAAGCTAGACTCGGCCAAGTGAGAAGCGAGGTCTCCACATGGTTGTTCTTGGCCTGCAGGGTATGTATCCTGCTGCTAATCGCTATCACCTGACATGGCAGTCCAACGTCTTCCAGGCGGTCTCTTCTGCAATCAATGAAGAGCAAATTGTTCAGCCGTGGATCGTGTCACCGATTGCTTTCGCCAAACGCCGATAGTCCATCAATAGCGCATGAATCTCGCCAATTTTCAGCTCATGCGCACTTTCCACTTCCAGGAATCGCTTCTTGGGTGGTGGTATCTTCTTCAATGTGGCCAATGCCTCTCTTGCGTTGAGATCTTCTTCGCCAAGGGCAACGCTATCCTGTGTTCTTGTCCTCTCGAGTGTACTGACAGTGTCTCCTTCGCTTCTCTCACCACTTTCCATCGAAGGTCGTGCTTCCGTCACATCGCTCAACCGTGGGTTGCCTGGCTTACTAGCAGTCCACGGCGGAGGCGGTGGCGGCGGCTGCTGCGAGGACGAGTGGCTCCCAGATCTTCCAAACTTTGGAAAGCTGGGCATTCCCAACTTGTTGAGCTGGTTGAGCGGATTGATGTTCGAGAACAGGTTGCCTTGAGGGGTGGGAGGCTCCTTTGCCTTCGATATGGTCATGGCACTGTCCCATGTACCAGTCCTTCTGCCACTGCCCCCTGACTTTGTGCTGTCGACGCTTCTGTCTCGCATCTGTTTCCGACCACCGATGAGGTCAAGCACTTTGTTATCGGTAGGCTTGGCAGCGGCATTAAGTGGATCGTCTATACCTGGACTGCTGCGACCGCCAATCGACACAGAGTCTTCTTCTTCATTGGGCGGGGTACTGACCATTTTCTTCGCGTCTTCGAGCGTCTTCGGCATGGTCGAGGCGCTGTTCCCGACCTGTTCCTTGAATCGGCCGAACAGAAACTTCATGCTGTCGTCAAGTGTGCCATTCACAGAATCGTAGAACTTATCAGCAGTCTTCAGCAAGTTCTCCCTTCCGGCGTCGATTCGGTCCAGATTAGACTGAATGTGGGTTTGTAGAAGGCCCGACGTTCGTCTTTGGTGCAGCTGTGGACGCTTCGGTATGCCCGGTGAAGGCAAAGCAGCTTTCATGTTGGCAGCTCCGCTGCTGTCAGGTGTGCTTGGGTCACTTGACGTCGCTGTGGTAGGTGTCAGGCCAGGCGTCAGTGTGCGCGCAGCTGTAGGTCTCGGCGTTACCTCTGTCGGTGCTTTGTCCAAGGTAGGTGTCACAGGTCTACTGCTGGCACTGCTAGTAGTAGTCTGCGGCTTTGGCGGTCCTTGCGGAAGCTCATCCTCCCTCAGAGAAGACAGGTCGACTGTTTCGAGGAACGAAATGGCCGCCTCGAGGTTGACTAAGCAGTAAGCTGCCTCCCCATCCACCTTGCTTTGCCGGCGGAATCGTTGTATGAAGTTCAGGTTGCTGACCACGTTCGTGCCTTCGGGAGGAGATGTGATTAGGGTGTAGATCAGCGTCGGCAAAATCTCATCTGCTGATGAGGATGACGGGAAGTGCTGGGTGAGTGTTTCCACGATCGCTTTGTGCGCAGCTTTGAGGTGTTCCAACTTGCCGAGTGGATAGTGATCGTCATCCATACGGATCAGGGCCTCCCTCGCTGCCGCCAAAGAAAAGTTGATCTCGTCCTCTTTCTCCTCTGCAGTCTTCCTCACATCGGCTTTCGCTTGATTTGAGGAGTCCATGTGTAGCTCTTTCAGCCCGATACCCACCAGTGCCAGAGCCGCCGTCCTCGATCTCAGCTTCTCGTCTCTTGCCTCGTCTTCTGACGTTCTGTGCTGCCATATCTTGTTGTACACTTTCTCGCAGACACCTCTCTCAACGGCTTCTTCCAATGCTAGCTTCTTATGCTCGAGCAGTTTCCTCGCCTTCTTCCGATCTGCCACTTCTGACGCCGTCAGCATCTCGCCACCCGCTGCCGCATCATCTGACGTGGTCGACCCCCTCTTCGCACCAGATCCTGCCCTAGACCTGCCGAGTTGCTTCTTCGAGCTCGAGCTTGCCGAGGACGCTGGAGGCGTTTCTCGGCCTATGCGCGAAGCTAGGATGGCAATGTGTGTTGAAATGTGCCCAGCAGCTCTTTCGTAGAACTGCTGGAACAGCTCTGACAGGTCATCTGCGCTCAGCGGGGTGGGATGCACTTTCGCCGACAGGCGTTCGAGGAAGCGCTCGCAGTGGACCTTGATCTCGATGGGCAGCTCATCGAACGTGCTGGGAACGTTCAACTCAGGCTTCTTTCCCCCGCCATCGCCTTCCGCATGGTCGTCGTCGTCGTGGTTGTTCTCGAACACATCTGCCATCGGCTTCTCGCCAGGCAGCTCTGCGGATGTCGCGATCCGACGAGCTTCGGGGACTGCTGGTATACCATTTCCCTGCAGCGTGCTCGCGCGCTTCCTCGGAGACGAATCGGGAGACGGGAAGTGGTCGATGCGGGTGAAGGATCTCGAAGCATGCAGCGGTCGTGGTCTGTTGTCAGGAGAGCTCGCCATGGCGGGAGCTGCTTCACGCCCGCGGGTTCGAGGCTCGAGTTACACGGCAGATGATGATGATGATGATGATGATGTTGAACAAATAGCGAGAACAAGACAGGCAGGTGGAGTGATGAACGAGTGCCTTGTTATTTGGCTTCGCGGAGTGGTACACGCGGCCGGGTTGTCTATCCACATCTACTGCTCCGGACTGCTGCGGGATGGCATCAGCAGGAGAGAGTAAGATGTTGTTTCAAGCCAGCTGCACACGCAGGATTCGTGCAGACTGCCGGACGGGCGGTGGCATGCCTTGGTTTGCAGCGCATCGGGTGCAAGAATCGCGATGGAATCTTCGATACGTACTAGTTACAGTATTGTATGTACCGCTGTGCAGGGAGGAGCACCGATCTGCAGCTGGCTCCGGCTTGTGAACGATGCGGCAAGATCCGCCGCTAGGACAATCGATCGTGCATGACGTTGTCTCGGTATCGGTCTCTGTGCTTGGTGGAGCTATCATGAGGGCCATGTACACATGATCCTGACGTTCTGAGAGGCAACAACTTTGTCACATGAGATGCACAGCGCACTCCTCCACCTCAGCTCTGCGGAGAGCAGGAATTCCGGCAGCGATGTGGAACGGTAGCCTGATCCTGGCCTGCGTGCTGGTGTTGCTCGCGGGCGGCAGCGATGCGGCGAGGGCGCGAGAGCAGAGGCGCGCATTCAACACCAATCCGAACGTCGTCCTGCCACCGACTCCAGTGGGCCGTATAGAAGCTGGAAAGCCTGAGAGAGCGCTTGGTGAAAGGACGTTCACGCTTCGCCACATCTATCACCATGGCACCCACAACTACCCTAAGCTCCATCGATACATCGACATCAGGCCAGCAGCGAAGCTCCAGGTCTCGTACGACGATGGCCAGACGCGCGAGGAAGCGCCTGATGCGTTCAAGGCGAAAGCTCAGTCTCGAGTGATTCAGCGCATGGCGAGGCGGAACCATAGCGATATTGATGCACTTCAAGAGCACTACTACATGACGGGACAGGTAGCAGACGTGGAGTGGACGGAAGATGAAATCGCAGGACCGAACATCACAGACAAGAGTACTGTCCTGACATTCGCCAAAATGGCCGCCAACGCCTACGTCTTCTCCCGCAAAGACGGCGAGTGGATGCCCGTCAAAGGAGGCTTCAACTACACCGACGACTTTGGCTGGGAGCAGGACGGTCTACGAGGCCACATCTTCGCCGATGAGACAAACTCTACAGTTGTGATAGGCTTGAAAGGTACGTCTACCTTTTTGGATAACTTCCCGTGGTTCTCGCAAACTGACAGTAAGCAAGGCACTTCGCCCGCCGTGTTCGATGGTGCTGACACAACAGGCAACGACAAGCTGAATGACAATCTGTTCGGATCGTGCTGTTGTGGTCAACAAGGTCCTTATACCTGGAAGACCGTCTGTGACTGTGCTACCGATACTTTTACCTGCAACAACACCTGTCTTGTTAAATCACTGCGCGAGAAGGGACATTACTACTGGGCAGTCAGGGACCTCTATCGCAATGTGACTGAGCGCTATCCTGACTCCGAGGTATGGCTTTCAGGTCATTCGCTTGGTGGAGTGGTTAGCTCTTTGCTGGGTTTGACATACGGACTGCCAACCCTGACCTTTGAGGCCTTTCCTGATGCTATGGCTGCCTCCCGACTTGGTCTGCCTACGCCACCCGGCTTCAAGATCGGTTCGCATCAAGCACGGCCCAAGACCGGCATCCACCACTTCGGACACACAGCTGATCCGATCTACATGGGATCATGTAACGGCGCCACTTCATTCTGCTCGATCGCAGGTTATGCCTTCCAAGGAGTATGTCACACAGGCGAGACCTGTATCTACGACACAGTTCAGGACCTTGGCTGGAGGGTTGGCATTGGTACTCACAAGATTGTTGGTGTAATCAGGGATGTCATTGAAAAATATGATACCGTGCCCAGCTGCGACCAAGATGTCGATTGTGTCGACTGCTACAACTGGAAATACTACGAAAGCAACAACACCCAAACTACGACAAGCGCCAGCACTTCAACATCGACCACGAGAACGCGCACTGAAACTTGCAAGACGCCTGGATGGTGGGGTTGCCTCGACGAGACGACGACATCGGCGCCCACTACAAGTACAAGCACGTGGTCGACTTCCACGTCGACATGCGAGACTCCTGGATGGTTTGGCTGCAAGGACGAAACGACGACTACATCATCTTCATCAAGCACAATCACGTCTCCTCCTGCCGCACCAGCGCCTACCATCACGACAACATCGACATTACCAATCAGTTCTTCCACCACATGCAAGACGCCGGGCTGGTTTGGTTGCTACGATCCGACCACAACGAGCACATCAGCGACACCGAAGCTAACCTCTAAATCCCACACAGCCACCAAGACAAAAACGAAAGACCAAGACGACTGTACGTCTAGGGAGTGGTTCGGCCTTATCTGTGTAGACCCTAGCCCGACTACCGCCTCGGCGAAGCCTAGTAGCACCAACCTTCCGACCACAAGGAGGAAAACATGCGCGAACAGACATTGGTACGGACCCTGTAAAGAATGGCGATGGGAGGACTGGTCTGCTAAGAACGACTTGCGATGATTTGACTGGTTGTGTACATGGTGGCATTGAGGAGGAAGTTTTAAGGAGGCTTGTATATATATATATCGCATGGCGTGGTATACAGCCGGTATGATCGATATACATTACCGGCACAGGACCGCTCAAAGTTCACCCGAAGCACTTATCTCCCTTTTGTGCCTGATCCTGATCCTGATCCTGATCCATATCTCTTGATCGTCCCGCAACAGCTCCCATCTCGCGCCTCGCGAGGCCATAGGATGAGAGAGACTCGCTACGCATACTAAACGCTCCTCCATGTACATACACCCTTCTACATATCATTCACCAACCTCCGTCGACACTCGCATGCTGTTGCCAAGATGGCTACAGACGACTAGCCGATAATTCCCCCAAGGGCGGCGCTGAGCCGCTAGTTGTGAGGGTATATATTGTACTACGGTAAATTCTCGGAACATGCCGGATTGGTCACATCAGTACAAATCCTGATAGTTATGCTTCTCACGGGGGCACCGTGGCCTAATGGTAAGGCGTTGCTTTCCGGTCCGTTGGAACGTGGCAAAGATTGTGGGTTCGAGTAAGCAGTCACACTATCATGATGGATCGTTGACGAAATTAATGCTAACATGTAGTAGGTCCCATCGGTGTCGATGAATAGATCTTTTGCTCCACAGACAGGAGTCAATATCGAATTTTGCTATGTAGATAGTGTAAGATGTTGGCACCTGCCTGTCGAGCCATAGAAGCGGTACATGATGATGTCGGTGTTGCCTCCTGCTGCTATAGTTCTAGCGGAGGGGTGTCGACCTCCCCGCAGTGCTGCGGCCTTTCGGCTGCAGTCGGAGCGCGCGGTACACAATCGAGCGAGTCGCAGGCAATGCGTCTGGTGTTTTTCATGACTCGAAGGGCTGACCGCGAAATGTCCGTACATGCGACGCTCCTCTTTTACTAGCTTACTAGCTTGCTTACGTGGTGCGCTCAGTTGTTACAGAAATACTAACTTAATAGCGAGCGACTAAGACTTTCGACGCTAACGCGAACCACGGGGGTATGACTAATCCGGGGGTATG
>AWYE02000956.1:0-19327 GCA_000504385.2 Exutisphaerella laricina CBS 326.52 | reverse complement strand
AGAAGGAAGTATTCGGTAGAAGTAAGTATTTAGTAGAAGGAAGTATAGGTAAGGTCGGGCTGCCGGTCCGAGGAATACGAGGAAAAGGTAAGAAAAGAGGAATTAAGAAAGGAGGAATTGAGAAAAGAGGAATTAAGAAAAGGAGAAACGAAGAAAGCAGAACCTCGGCTCCGAGTTTTCGGTTTTAGCGCTTTGTGACGTCCAGGCCACCGCCGTCCGCTCTCCCGCTCCCCCGCGCTCTTCTCGTTATAATAACTTTGAACTTCTTCTCCTATGCATCGGCCATTCCTTTATACGCCACAATCACTAGGAGAGAGCAACACCTGCTTCGGCAAATAACATCTCCGCCATTGGCTCGATCGTTGTTTCCGGCATCGGGCGCAACTAGACCATAGAGCGACGATTATGGGAGCGGTGAAGGTTAGAACAAGAGACGCAGATGACGCTGCGTTAAACCACGAATGTGGATGCAAAAGTGTTGCCCGTTACGATCCAAGACCACAAACGGCATTATGGCCCCGAGCATGCTCGCCAAGGCCATGCGCTCGAACAGTTAAAGCTGATGTCACCGATCGCAAGCATAGACGACGAAACGATCTCTTCTTGTCTAGTTGCAGGTCCAATCTAGGCGGAGTATATACGGATCAGCGCGTGTCCGACTCTGTTTGGGTTGAGAATATGATCGAAGTGATGAAGAGCCGATCACATGCAGACCGTCGTCCCCACAGGAGTCAAGCTGTCCATTCCATTAATGCTTGAAGAGAGCCTGCCCTTCACGCGCGAGAACATATATACTCCGACTTGGCATAAGAAGCGTAAGGAGCGAGCTCAGACGTTATATTATGAACGAGGGTCCGCACTGGCAGTCAGTCTATCGGCAAGTGGGTCATGCTGACGTAGAGAACAGAGTATCAAGTTTGCATGCAATACTAGAGAGGCCGACGAGGACACGATCGACAAGCGATCAGCTGCATGTCCAAGCACAGGTTCGAGTACGGGACGCACACCGCACAACGGGTATGTGCAGGTTCCATACGAGCGACTTCCCAGCTAAGTACCCGACCTTGAACTTCCAGACCCTCATTAATTATGGACGACTCCCCTTGGATTGTGACGATGTACATACATGTGCGCACATGTGTACAGCGACAGTGACAGGAGCAGTAGAAGACCACGACTGTGCACACGCTAAGGAGCAGGAGAGCGCGCCTCTGATTCGTGTAGAAAGACTTGACGGTGTTCCATCCGCACTCTCGTCCCCATCATGATCTTGGTCTTACACGTACATAAGATCTTCGCTTTAGATCACGTCGTTGTACATACTCTTCTTTGTGTTGTCGACTAACATCCACATCTCGGTTTGCTGCCTCAGCGCCTTGACGCTGATATGGTTCCTTCCTTCCTCAGAAGGGTAGGCATGAAATGCACGGAAGGGGGAGGAGCCTACGGAGAGACCGCGGCAGCTGTATACACGTCGCTCTCCGTAGAAAGATGTTGGCACGTATTCCCATTCCAGTCTCCTCTCCTATGAAGCCAATGTTTTCCATGTCTATAGGCGCTCCCCACCGCCTATCCACTGTTTCGCAAAAGGCGAACTGGTCCGATTTTCGAAGCGATAGGGCTGCCGGGTCGTACTGACCAAGTAATCACCATCTCGGTGAACACTGAACGAACGATTGAGTCGTAATTCACGACATGTCAGGAGATGTCGCAACAGTTGCAGTAGCGGCCACCATCGCTCTGGATGGACTTGTACAGAATTTGATACACGCTCTTGTGCAATACCTGAATCGAGGCGGCGGAGGCAGATTGAGCTTAGCGATGAATCGATGACCCAATGGAAGGAGGTGTCCTACAATTAACTCCACGAAGATCCCAAGCCAATAGCAAGAACAGCGCAAATTTGCTGGCGTGAACCAGGAAGAACACGCCTATCGGATGCCAGATCTCTCGTCATCCTCTACAAGCAGAAACGTCAACTCTGACTAGGTGTTACCAACACCACAGACCCTGCTCCGGCGGAGTCAGCTACTTCGATAAACATGTGGAGAGTAGTGTTGTCTGGCGAGAGTGAATTTGTGAAAGCCATTACGGCCAGCTACAGCCATCCACTGGTCCATATTGACTCCAAAAAGCAGCGCGTCGTGTCTTGGCAATAAACGTACTTCATGTTAAGACTCTGGGGTGTAGTGAATACGTGTAGAAGGATCTGAAGACGATGGGTTGCTTGCACTGATCGCGCGATTATTCTTAGAGGCAGGGCACGCGCTGCCGTTTCCCGAGCTCCGTAAGTGGGCAGCCACGCGGGGTCAGATCTAGAACTACTGGTTGCCGCACCAACACCCGACAAGCGAAAGCTACAGCTCTAAGAATACGCATCGTCTTCTTCGCGACCATGAACCAACTCTATACATGTCTATGCCTTTGCCAACGCCTCCGGCCAGCGTCACTCATAGTGACCATTTCTCGTCGCCAACCAGATCCTGCGGCGACGACGACGACAGTACAGCCGAGGAGCGAGGCCGCACACGCTTTCGCGATCGCCTAACCTCCCCTCTCAACACAACTCGTCAGGGAAAGAAGCGAAGCGCTGTATGGGAACAGGATGACAGTGCTAGTGTCATGTCGGAGGAGTTAGCGCCTAAGAGGCGGCAGATTATATCGGCGGCGACAGCAACAGACTCCCCAACCGTCGTCTCCATACCGATTCTATCCCCGGGCAATCTAAGCATCCGCAGATCTGAGAGTGCAAGCCCTAGTCGGAGTCCTTCTCGCCGAGACAGGAAGACACTGTCGGGTACTACGCCGAAAGTAACCATCGACGAGGGCGTGCGGCGGAATGATGGTGATGAGGTAACGGAGTTGGCCAGTCGAATGCAAGAGGCAGCGAAACACGCGGACCCGCCCGAGGACTGGACAATATCATCATCCTGGAATGATTGCGATGATTCGAACACAAAGCGCGCATTGCACATTCTCCACGAGGCTCATCTCCGTAAACTTGATTCGTGGGACGAAAGCGGTTGGATCGATGTGGTACGGCTCGTGATGGGATACATTCTGTACCAAGGTGTCGAGATCCCCTGCAGCGATGTTGGTTGGAATTTGATCACGATGTATGTCACGTTGTGCTGGGTTCGGCTATCGAAAACTTACTAATCTCACAGCCAAACACAATCCATCAACGAAGCATTTCTGCCCAAAGTGGACGGCAACAAAGCCTTCAACCGAAAGTGCGACCTCGCTATAGCCTACGGGCGCAACTCTGAGGACCTCAAGGCTCTCCGCCAGCAAGCCTTGGAAGTATGCCGACCTCTAAGCTATGTGGACGACGTCTTCTCCTCCACAGTGCCTGTCGCCCTCCCGATTGAAGTCAAGGCCGACTCTGGCAACAAGGAAGAGGCCGAGACTCAACTTGCCACTGCTCTGGCATCCGCTCTGGCCTTTCAACGTTGGGAAGAAGGGTCGACCGTGCCCCAGGTAGGGCTTACGGTCGTGGGGAATGACTGGCGGATATACTTGGGATGGTACGCGGAAGATGGGCAAGTCCAGGTGCGCAATGTCGCCGGTCATTGCAGCGGGATGGGGACGTCGGGAGAGGTGGAGCTCGCAAAATTGCTGGCTGTACTGCGGTTAGCTGTTGGTCGAGTGAAGGAGGAGTTGTGGCCGGCACGAAAGGCTGTTCTCAAGCGGTTACTTCCAGATAAGGATGCGTGAATAGACTAATGCTAAATGCAGCAGCAGCAACAGCACGTGCAACGGCATTTCCATGCGGCATGAACTTCCCACCATTGCCACTTCATCATTGCCACTATCCGAATGTGCGAAGAGAAAGAGCATTCTGCTCCTCGTCGTGGCCTTTGATCCTGCTTGTATCACTCTCGTACATTGCTACGACAGCAATGGTTATACCCATTGGCTGGGAACTGAATCCAAGAAGATGTGCACGCACGAGGACATATCCCTAATGGGCATCCTCTTCATGATCTCGATCATGCTCTCGTGCGAGACTCCCACACTAGGTAAGCACGATGTCATCCTGATGCGGCAGTGGATGTCTGTCGCATTTGGGCTGGCTGATGATCTTCTTCTTGTTGTCCTTATACTTGGCTTAGTTAGACCTTTCGACCCCATGGAGTAGTAGTAGTATTCGACATAGAGGTCGGGTGCGCACAGCTGCTGGGCCGAGTCCTGGTACGTAAAGACGTACATATCCACGTTATTTTTTCCCCCTCGAGTCCACGATCTGGCCTTGGTTCCTACTCAACTGGCAGTACAGACAGATGATGTACCATACTTGTTGGTGATCATATCGTGGAGTCGTAGCGTCGACGTAGGCCGAAGGTTGCCTTTCTGTGTATGTACAGGTGCAGTGCCGTGTCTAAGCGCTGCATACATGATCATGCACCTCGTGTCCGGAGAAGACCCTCGTGCGTATACTTGTGGTTAGTCACCTTCTCCTAAACGCCCTCGAAGAGGCTCGTTGGCATGAACTCCTCCATGTACAAGGTGAAGTGGTGCCCTTGTGTTACGACTATGACGACCCTCGTGGTGCTGCACATGTCTACGTCCGACCGTATCGTTTCAAGGTTGTGGGGGTTTTTTCTGGTCATGAAGCTCATTATTGGTAAGAATGGTCGTATTCAGGAATTCCCTTACCTATGTTGGGTGACTAGAACACGTTCATCAGTATATGTGCGGAGCATCGTCGGGTCACTAGTGACATAAAGCCCCTAGGATCTTAGCATTATTCGTCAGAAAGTTTCCCACATATAGGAGATGACCCCAGAAACATGGATTTATTTGGCCATGAAGTTCCGCATATACAGGAAGCGAGGTAGCTCTGACAAGAACACCCCAAGACTGCGACGCGGGTACAACAGAGAGGAGTTTTAGGGTCTGTTTCGTCTACAGTTTCCTCGTAGCAAGGGACTCTTACGCTGTGCGGTCGCTGCATCGCAACGTCGTCAGAAGTACCGAGTCACAACATGCTAAGGTAGTAGTAGGTAGTTTATACGACTATACAGACAGTTGGCTGCAAGATCTCCGAACCCTGTCATGGAGGGCTCTTGCATTTGTAGTATTAAGGGTAGGTGTGTCAAAGTGGCCTGGCCCTCCCACCATGACTTCGAGCTTTTGTACGGCAATTAGGCATTGGCGTCGTATTTCTTCAGATTGGGGCGGGTGTTGGTCGATGACTTGCTTTTTCCATGCTGAATAGTAGTGGAGTGGTAACATGGGGATGTGCCACCATAACCGCCATCTCGAGGTCGCGGGTGTGGATGCAATTGCTCGGCGCTCACTATCATTGTGATCGGGAGCACTGCCTGTGTGCTGGTGTTGGAGGAACAGAAACAAGACGTCCTGTAAAATGCTGCTGACTTGTACTTTCCACGGCTGCCGTTCGGCATACAGCTGGTCTACCCAGGGGTGAGCTTGACCCGGAGGAAGCCGACGCTGCTGATTATGCTGTTGCGAAGAACAAGCGGGTGGTGCAGGGCAGTACCGAGTCGAGGTGGTTAGAGAACTCCAGGATTCGAGTGCGGTTTTGTAGAACGGCTGCAGTTCTGGTGCGGGAGAGAGCTGACACAGAGCCTCAACGACGGAGCAGTATGTGAGTTGGTGGTGTAGGTCGCAGTTTGATGCTTGAGTGTTGGAACTGGGTTGTCGTGTCTGCGACTGGGGCTGAAGGAGAAGGCCGAATGCCGCTGTGGTGATCAGTATGCAGGCGGCAAAACATATTATATGGCTGGCCCAGTGGCGGGGTCGTCCAGACAGCGTCCCGTGAGGTGGCGCGGTGCAATGTGTGCCGCCGGATTCTGTCGTCCTGTCTGCTACGTTGATGTGAGCAACGCGATCGTTAGAGCTGGGTGGTGGGGTCGAATTGGATCTGAAGGCGCTGCGATTGAGGATGATTACTGGACTATCTTCGAGACCGTGGTGCATGTCTTTCGACATTGCCGTTATTACTCCCTGCCCATTGCCTAAGGACGAGCGCACCGTATCGCCACCTAAATCACTATTTTGAACGTAACGCTGATCGGTCATCTTAGCAACCGTCACCAGCTCGGCCTGCGCGTCTTCCTTGGCCATCTTTTCCCGCTGGAGTTGATGTGCGATCTGTGCCGCCACCTCTCCATCCTCGGCGATGGATCCATGTAGCTGTTCAATGTAATCTGCTTGCGCCTTGATCCGGCTGTTGAGCAATACCATACTCTTTCTCGCCGCTCGAAGATCCTGCTGAAGCTGGTCGGTTAAAGCATCGCGCTCGACGAGTCTGTCGTAGAGGTCGTTGTTTGCGTCTTGTGCTGCTTCCAAGGATCGTTGCGATGCGCGGAGGGACCAGAGGATCGGCGAGGATGGCTGAGATGGGTGTGTCGTGAAGTGCGATGTGGATGACATGACCGTGAATATGATGCTAATAGAATCCCCCTCCCTACAGTTCCATTCACGTCTAAAAGCGGGGGTGGATCTGTACACAGTCGTGACAGTGCGCGGCGGGCACATGAATTGGAGAGTCACACCTACGCAGCGGTCATGTGCTTCTTCCTGATATGATGTCGTTGGTGTGAAAGTCTGCATATCGGTATGGATATGCGCGTCTACAGCTGGATCTAAGGGAGGAGCCGCATGCAGGTCTGGGTGTACACCTATACTATGACACCGTGTATCGCATACGAGACTCATCGACAAAGAATGCACACCATCTATGCATATATGGACAATGGACGATGTTTCGGGCGTAGAGAATGCCTCTGGTCTTTCTGCCCCTAGGTGTACTTCTGCTCTTGAAGGTACTTCTGCCCTTGAAAGTACTTCTGCGCTTCAGGTCTATAGTAAGGCTTCATATGCCGAGAACTATGCAGAAGGCCACGTTCATATGTACAGGTCTGGCTATTTATGTTGATTCTATCGCGCATTGTTCGGCTGTAAGGATCTGCCACTCGTTATGTCCAAACCTCTTCCCAGGACGCTGGGGAGAGATTTGGGTCTTCTTCTTACCTGGGACGCTAGGCGGGGAGAAGAAACATAGCATCGAGCTTCTGCTATATCATCTTCACCTCGTTGTAGCATCTGCTTGGACGGATTCAACACATAGACACAATGAACGCGGCTTAGTGCAAAGCGACGTTGAGATTGAGGGTTTCGAAAGGTACATAGAACAACAGTTCCCACATCTGGGAGAAGCTGACCCATCTCCAGTCCATCTCCGGGAAAAGGACCTACAGAGCACAACCACTGCACACCAGGACGATACCGCAACCATGAAGACAGAACAAAGGCACAGAACAATGAATGCCGCTTAGTGCTATGCGAGATTGAGATTGTGTCTCAAAAGTTCCCGCATGTGGGGAACACAAATTGATTGGGGAAACCACCTCAAAACCTCTCCTCCATCTTTACCAGCAGTCAATACGAGCGTGAACCCTCACCACTCATTGCATCGTTGCATAATAGCATAATGCCGCGATCATCAAGCCAGCCGCTGCGACACTTGCAACACTATGTCGCTCGCCTGTCTCAGCACTGATCCACGTTAATCAGCGGAACACATCATGGAGGCGGAGACTGCGACAGTTGAAGTGCGGCTCGACTGAGCATGTGGTATGCGGCCCCCTTGCGAACAGCAGCAGGTACACTCGTTCTTCTATACGGCATGCAAATCAGCGTGGCTACTTCCGAAACGTCGGGAATCGGGAGCTTGATAGCGCGGCAGCAATGGCTGCGCAGGCGCGGAGATGGGACAGAAGAATCCAGCGATCCCAGCTTTCAACGGCACGGCACGGCACGGCACGGCACGGCACGGCACGGCATGGCATCGCGAGGCGCGGATGGCTCAGACGAAGGTGGCCGTGTTCACTGGCTGGCCAGCATTGGACACGTCTTGCCTTCGTCTGAGCTCGAGTCAGAGCCACGAGAACAATGTCGATACACGCCGGTGACTTCAACTTTCCACTGGCTCTTCGATGCGTCTGTCGGTGATGCCGAATGTTGGATCGCTGTGCAGCATAAACACCCAAGCAGAACCACCGTCTCATCCACTCCCGGCCTGATAGCGAAGAGGTAGCATTACTCATACGCGCCAGGCACGCCGATCCGTCCACAACACCGGTCAGAATACAGGTGGAGGATCAAGACGATGATAATGGCACCGGAAGGAGCTCGTTCTGCACGTACGCAGGGCATCACAATGGAGATCACTCGAATGTGCCACGTGCGACGACGAAGGCGACCAGGACGATGAGGCCGACAATGACGATGACGATGCTGATGGCGATGTTCTTGACGATGCCAATGGTCATTGTTCACAAAGGCTGCATGAGATGCGGAGGCCACAGCAAAGCACACCGCAAGACAAGATCTCCTGTAGTCGCATGAGTCAGGGCAAGCTTGCGACGATGCAATGGAGTGCCAGTCATACCAGCGATAACAGCGACACGGCGACAGGCAGGTCGCGCGCTTATCGCGTTCATCGTCGACACTGTTGAGAGTACGCTGCCCGAGTCTCCCTTCGCGAGCGACACAGCGACACAGCGATATCTCCCCCCCCTTCGAACAAGCGCTGTCAGCGCGGGCAGAACAAGCGGGCAGCGGACAACAAGCAATGCGATGGGAGGACATGGTATCGGACAGCGAGGCTGTTTTTGTCAGTTCATAGCATGCCGTCACTTTATCCAAGTCTGGGATGACCACTTCATTGGCGACGAAATGCCCATTGAACTAACCACGTACAGATTCGACATCGGATTCAGGACCCGGAGAGGTTGGTAATCTTCGACGTCCTTTCTTCTTCGCACCCTTGGGTTGTCCGTTACTTGCTGCTGCACAAAAGCATCACTGGATGTCGTTATGATGTAAGATACTGGCATAGTACTTTAGAGAGAGATAGGGCAGGTAGGCTCGCTGACAGAAGCACCCCCGTGGACTGCATCACACGTTCTCGCACGAATGCATCGTTGTTCCTGGCTGTTCAGCGCGCTTCTTCATTTCGTAACTGACACATTGCACTGATATCAATCTGCTCACTATCCATAGCACGAGGGACGAAGACGATGCCCACGACCTCTACAGCGAGCACGTGAAGCGGCCTGCCTGATTTTTGCTCTTCTCGCGGTTGGATTTTACAACTACCGACCGATGCTCTGTTCATAAAGTTGAAACACCCTGTAGCGTCATCCAAGCCATCAAATCCGCTACCGTTCCGAAATCCTTCAACCCATCCGCCGAGCACAGCGAGCGCAGGACAAGATATTCTCCTCTCTTCCACAATTTGCATGGACCATCTTTCCACATCATCACCTGGATAGTAGACCCGTTCAGAGGAACACGTCATCAGCGCGCTCATGTTGAATGCCTTGAACCCACTGGAGACTGTGGAAATCCCGTGCTTGGAGGACCTGTCACCAAGCTCCCGACAGTCGCAAACACTGCGCTGCAGCTACGCCTGCCAGTCCTTTCTTTCTTCCTAGGACGGCACTCTTGCTTCACAAGAAGCCACGTTTGTGGCCTCGACCTGTGGCCGTACGTGTACCGTGATGGTACGTTGAGCTCCTTGTTCATCGTGTTTCTCCGATCAGTGTAACCGCATCACCAGCACCGGGCTACCAAAGGAAACCACTTTTCGGTTTCATAAGGGTGAGGCCCTCGGCCAGACACACCCGTTGGTTTGATGAACCAGTTGTCTTTATTGAGAACTACGGCCATTCGTAATGCTGGTCCTCGATGCGATGTGCTCGTCCCATTGCTACAACGCAATCATGTTGACCAGCTCTTGCTGAGCCGTCCAGCTGTTGCGATGGATCATCAAGACATTCTCACTACATAATACGGATGGTCGGCGATGTTGCCACTATATCGTGGGCAAGAACAAGGACTCTGAGGAGATCTAAGAGGCTCATCTGTGTCAGAACTTCCACCACAGCTGCAGAAACTTCCCCTTCTGCCTGCTTCGTAGATCCGTTCAACCCGTCCTGCTTCGTAAGAAGCATGTCGACATCGGTGGCGTAAAGTATACCTCTTGATCAGCTACATGATCTCGTGCTTGTCCGGCAGTGAGGAGATCCACGCTTGCCTCGCTGTACGTGGTTGACATGTAAGCGTGCCCGTTCGATTCTGCGCGCCCGATGGAGTCTGCATGCCCTTGACATCTACACGGTATGAGAATCCCCTATACGCCCGTTCATGGCTGCCCGCCTGCTGACATCTGCCGGCCATCCGCCAGCTTTCATCACATCTGGCGTCTGCGACGTGGCGCCAAGCTTCCGAGCTGACTGCTGCTCCCACGCTGTTGACGACCTACAGTCTCGAGCACACGGCTTTTCCACATCATGCCAGGCTCCGGTATTGCCTGTCGATGGCTGTGGTATGTCGTCCATGTTAGCGGGCGTTCATGCGGTAGGCCGTCTTCACGTTCCAAAGATCGGTAGCAACGGGAGACCAACTCTTGAGATGACGGATGTGAGGGCAGCTACTCGCACAGCCTATGAAGTCCGAATGTCGCATCGATATCATGCTGCGAGCTGACGATCCCAGCGAGATGAAATGCCTCCAGTGGCTCCCTCAGCGTGATCTCGGGTGCTTATGATAGTCGATAATGTGCTGGGGACACCGTAAACCATGTACAAATTCACGTCTCCGCCTCTGTCAGTGACGAGGGCATGCAGTTGCGGCGAGCTCGGGACAACAGGCGTTCGACATCTGGACTACGCTCCGCTCTTAGTAATTAATGTTCTTTCTCTCCATCAGAACAATCGCAAACCACCATCGCCAGCAACTCCAGCGCCACCATCACCAAGCCATCGCCGCTCGCATGTCCGCAGCCTCGTCTGGCCCATTTGAAAAGGATCTTTGGCGCGCTCGCTCGATAGTGTGCTTTGACACCAGCTCTTATCGTGGTGTTTGTGACCGTGCCTGATCCGCTGCCTGAGCCGCCCATCACCACCATCGCCACCATCACCATCGGCCCTTCACCATTACCGTCACATCACCGCTACATACCGTGCCAGTCTGTTGTCTGCTACTGTTTACGTTCGCGGGCTTTTCATTTCTGGGACATTGAAGGCGAACCGCTCAGCATCTAGTCTATCTACCAAGCTTCGATCCCACTTTGTGAGACATTGAATGCCAACCGAACCGTTAGCATTTCGCCATCTTGATCTCACTCAGAAGGGTGTCATTTGGCCATCTACAGCTATACACATGAGAAATCCCTGCAGACATGTCCGTGAATCATGACCACATTGATAGAACTACCCACAAGCTGGACAGCGAAAGCCGAAGGCATTGCCCGATCTTAGATATCATCAACATTTCAACAACTTCATGAGGTGCGTAGTTGGTAGTCATTTGCTCATCGAGATCCATACACTTCTGGCATCTCGCCCGCATGCTTATTAAGCATGTATATCATGTATGCTGCATCATGGTGTCATAACGCCCTGCCAAGACCTCGTTTGTTCCCACTCCCCCCACTCACTAACTAGTGCTGCGTACTCCGACTTCTCCACCGCCATCATCGATCATACGTTCCCCCTGCTACACTACTCGCGGCACAGGATAGTACGTCGCCTCCTCCTTCGATACGACACATGTCGAAATCACTCCATTCGCCTGGTCGATGCACGCCGTCCACCACTCCTCCTCGCTCGCTGCGCTCGGCCTCTCCCTCGTCGTAACCGGCCCTTCTGGCGGCAGCGGCGGCAATGTCACTGTCGCGATCACCAGCGGACGAGAAGATGCGACTGAGCCTTGCGATTGCGACATGCCGGCGAGGAGCGTGGCTAGGCAGCTGAGGCCGAGAAGGAGGATGATGGCGCGTCCGATCTGGTGAGCGCGGTCGTTTAGATCGGGCATCAGCATGGCGATTGGAATCAGGAGCAGGGCGAAGAAGCCGAGGGTGAGGCTGAGGCTGGAAGACCACATTACTGCTCTGGCTGATGATGATGATAATGATGCTGGAGTAATGCACAAGTGATGTATTTTGGTGAGACACTGTTCAGCTTGCTTGCTTGAAGAACGCGATTGAACCGATCTGGCGTGGCCTGGCGGTATTGGCGCGATCTGAAAGCGATGCGGAACGGATACTGCTGATCCCTCAATCTTCCGCAGTTCTGCGTATCGTATATTGTATGTTGTCAACAGGATGGCGAAGATTTGCGAATGATACCCGCAACAACAAACTTGCAACGAAACTGCGCTTGGAAGTAAGGCACGGCGATGCTTCCGAGACACGGCAGATACACGCAGCAGCGCGACCAACAGCGAACAGAGACAGCAAACGATACATGAACGAGAGCAGGGAGATCTCCCGCGCCTCTATCCGCTGCTGCAGAGACAAGCAACGAGACATACAAACAGCAGGCTTGAAACTCGGCTCTCCCCTTCGGCCTATAATGATGGCATCTGTTGTCACTGAACTATTCTTGCGGGACGTCCGTTGTCCGTTTCCGTGTCTCTGGCTTTGCAGTCTGTTTCTTATGGTGACCGCGCGGTTTCAGGACCAGTGGCAGTAGACAGCGAGTGGCGGAGAGACAGGGGCGGCGGAAACATGCAGCTGAAGGCACTGACCTCCAATTTCTGTCGCAGTAATTCTCTGAACGATTCCCTTCACTCAGCAGATTTCCAGCAAAGCTTCACACCCGCTTGACTCTACAGTCATGCTCACGGTGAACAGCAGCAATGTCTTCCTCAAAAGAACTTTCGAAAGCACCACCACACCCAACAACGCCAGCCCTGGTGGTCGACACTAGCGCATCTAGTCCTCTAGATCCAGCTGCACCACCCACGCCTCAGACTGCACCGCCAGATCGTAGCAGTGCCAGGCCATATCCTTCGCGAGTCGGGAGTCAGGATGCTGTTCTCACTGAGGAGGACCTGCTCGCTATGGCGGGGGAGCATCCTCTCGAGCCGAGTGACGACGAAGAAGAGGAAAGGAAGCAGGACGAACGTTGGTCAAGTCACGGAGCCGAAGAGATGACAGACGAGATCTCAGGTCAGCCCGCTATAACGTTGGCGGAGGAGATGCGTGTGGCGGATGAGCATTTCAACGACCGCTCTATCGAGGAGATTGACAGACATGCCAGAACTTCCATAACCGCTGCCGCCGACGCTCGCCGTGATTTAGACGTCTTGCCGCCGGGCAACGCGGCAGCAAATGAGATAATGCAGCCGAATGATGCCCAATCCAGCAAGGTCATTGCAAATACAGGCACACGCGACAACGCAGCTGTACAGAATTCTGGTCTCGCGGGCATTACCTCCAAGAAGCCTCTACTGTCATCCAGTGTCTGGAATCCTTGGAGCTGGTATACTGGCTTCGGGGCTTTCGGTCAAAAGGTTAGAACCGCTCGCAAGCCTCCAGTCGTCCCTCAGTATGGGGCCACAGCGGCACTGGCCGATGTAGAGAACGCAGACATAGAAGCAGAAGAGCATGATTTCGTTGCGAATGAAGTGCAGACGGAGAAGGCGACGCAAGACGGCCGAGCTTTGGACCAGCAGGAAGTAGATGAGGCGGAGAGTGAGGGAAATGGCGGCAACAGGACCAAGCCAGATGGTCAAGAGGACATGAAGCTCATCAAACACAGTGCTGCCAGGGGGTCCGACGTCTCAAATGGCATGACCAAGCCTGGTGGCCACGAGGACATGTTGTCGCCACGCGGCCTTGAGCACATGGAGCCAGGTGGACAGGAGAGCCCTCGGCCCATTTTTTCGAGGCATACCACATTCCTGCAGTACATAGGATCGACGGTACAGCGATGGCATCAATGGGCGTTGCGGCGCGACTGGTGGCGCACTACTACCGTTGGCCTCTTGGTTCTCCTTGTCGTACTCGGATGGTACAGCAGCTCCCTCTACCGGCAGTTATACCACTCGTCCCAGGCCACTCCACCGCAGCATAGCAATGCTTTTGAAGATGCTTTGTGGCAGACATGCATACCACGCACTTTCGCAGACGCGACCAATGCAGCCGCTAAGTCGGAGGAAGAGTCAGCTCACAACCGCGTGCTCTTCCCACGGCCCATGTTCTCTGCCAGTCCTGAAGCTGATCTCACCGTGTTGCGATTCATGCTCACGCTGATGCCGCCCGGCCTGATTTCGGTGGCACTCAAAGACCAGATGCGGGAACGTTTGGAGGCAGTAGAGCAGGCAGTTGAAGCGTCAAACCAGAAGGAGGCGACGAAGATGGAAGCGCCTACCGATGATGCAACGAGCAGCAGCAGCAGCAGCAGCAGCAGCAGTAGCAGTGCGAACACAGCGTCGCTGCTCGATGACGCGACATCTTTCTATCCCGTCCCGTCGGAATACGCCATGACAACGTACTGCCACCATCTCGAGCAGGAATTGTGCGCCATGAGGGACCTTACCCTCCCCAACTCTGCCGTTATGGAGGAGCAACGGCGGCTTGCTAGGCCGGATTCTGTTGTAGGCGAGCACCACGGGTCGTCTGAGGAAGTAGTTTCCCGGCGGCAGAATCTTTTGAGCAAGTGGGTAGGAGAGTGGAATGCCGTCGTGAGAAGGGTGTTGAAGGCGTTGATTGACAGAAGCCGGGTTAGGAAGGCTGGGGTTGTTGTTTCTTCGTGCGATAAGTTGGGCGCTTGAGTAAGTGGAGTACGCAGTAGGTGGTCATTGGAAGTGTGTTCTTGGAAGAAGGGAGGTGGGGTTGACAGAAAAAACACTTTGAGGTCCTCTCGTCGTGAAGTTCTTGGGAAGGGAACGAAACGTAGGTAGGATGTATATGTGACGAAAAGACCTGTTAGGTGTAGGAGAAGTGCGATGCTGCGATCTTTTCGCGTAGGCGCGGGACAGGTCCCAAAATGTCAATGACAAAGAGCTCATTATCATCGGTGTAGGTCAGAATACGAGGCCGGCCAAGGTTAAGTTTCACCGACCATTGATCTATACTGTAGTATACTGTGATCCAGTGCAGTACATGTAAGCACGTTAGTGACGACCCCGCGGCGTTGATATTCATGCTATTCTTCATCATCAACCGCATCGTTTGAGAAGTAATCCATCATGGCGCTCTGTACACGAGACCGAGTAGTGCACGGCGTTATATGACTGACGTGGCGTCGGTTGAATCTAAGACTGTACGCATCTCTCGTCCTGTGAGCATTGAGATCCATCCTTTCAGTACAGGTGTCAGAGCAATCGCCATTGCTGACGAGCATGGAGTTTTGGTGAGTCGTTCGATTCGAAGAAAGCGTCTCGATGAGTTCTCGTGTTGGGTGTGTCGTTCCTGGCCTGAGGGCGAGGATGACTCGATCAATAGGGAGGGTTGTCGAGACAGTTGCCCGACGATCGTCACGATCAGTGCTAGGCACGTCAACAGCGTAAGCAGTAGCAGGTAAGTCGATGCGAACTTGCTCGTCGCCATCGACCGCAGCCTGTTCATCCGGGCATACACGCTGGCGCCGGGGCGAGCTGGGACGTCGTCGGCAGCATCCCATCTCTTTGCGACATGCTTAGCGCGGTTGATCTGCTCGGCGGGAAGGAAGTGTTCGGCGGAGTGTTTCTCGGTCAGGTATTGGCGTCGTTGCTGGCACTCGATGGCTTTGCGGCGGTGCTCGTCGGCGTCCCAGTTGGCTCGACGATGGAGTTGTTGGCGCGCACGCTGCCGGGAGTGAAGCAACAACTTCTCCTCGTATCGAAGCGATCGCTCGTACTGGCAGGTGAAGATGGAGGTGGTGCAGGAGGAGAAGCGGTAAATGTCGTTGGAGTTGATGGTGAAGTTGAATTTGACGATGGCGGAGGAGCAGGAGTGCTCGACGCGGAAGAAGCGCTGTGTTTTGTTTGCGCCGTTTGTATTTCTGGCGCTGCTGCTGCTGCTGCTGCTGGTCGTCGCTTCCCTTGTCGTCTTCGGCGCTCCGGCTGCGTTTCGTGACCCCCTGTGGACGAAGAATCGGCGTCTCGTGAGGATTGGCAAGCACGACCCTCAGCACCCCTCCATTCGTCCACTCCGTCGGCTCTCTCCACTGGTGTCGTGGACACAACACCAACGTCCACAGGCGCTGCGGCGTGAAAGGGAACGTCGGGACCACGAGAGATGACTATTCATTATGTAGACTACGCGCTACATGTACATCGTATGGCTGCACCAGTGGCTGTCTTGCATGACGTTCGTCAAGCTACAGAGCATCTGCCCGCAGCCTTAGCATATCGACCAAGACATTATTGCCATCTCATCACAGATCGAGCAGCCTGTCACAAGTTCCCATTAGCCAACCGACATCCCATCAGCCTACACCCAACCGGTCCCATCTGGCCATCCTTGGAGTGAAAATAAAGCCCGTAAGCAGGTCGACCAGGACAGTATTGCCACCTCATCACATACTCAACAGTTCTCCACCAGTCTTTAGGATAAATCACCCTTTAGATATCTCGAACAGCATGTCTGCCATGACCATGTATGGCAACCTGACGGGAGACGACCTCCGCTCCAACGGCCGCATGCTCTTGACCCTCCCACAAAAGAGCCCCATTGTCCAACAAGCCACTCCGCCAAACCAGACTCTTGGACAAGCTGACCGCGACTACTTGGAGGGTACATCCTACCTCCATTGTCTACGTGACCGCGTTGCTGCGGCTGCTGGTGAGAATCAGCACCAGGCAGAGATCACCACCAACGCCGAGAAAAAGGCTCGTGCCCAAGCTGCTGCTGTTCCGATCACGAAGGTGAATAAGAAGAACGTCATCCGCACTCCCAAGGTGGTGGCCCTTCTGTTCTCACCAGCCGCATGACACAGCGAGTCGGGTTGTCACCTGTTCGAACAAGCGGAGGCAGCAGAAACACGACAATCCGTCACCATTAGTACTTTACCACCACTTGCCCATCACCACACCACCAATTACCCTCACAACTCCAACTCAACGGCAACTGATGATATGACTTACATGTATGATGGCACGTCGCACACAACCCCTCGTTATCATCATTGTCATCTCTCCCCTCCCTTCGTCCCTCTCAATCCCCCACGCGCACACCACGCACTCTTAAGCAACATCCCGCCGAAGGTATCCCCATCAATGCGCCTCCCTATCTGTATCTGAATATAGGACAACACTTGCCCCCCTCTGGCAGCAGCAGCAGCAGCAGCAGTATACAGTAAGTAAGGGAGAGAAGTGTATGGAAAGAGGCACAGAGGGACCACTTCCTATACGTACTTACCCGACGAACGACGACGTCCTTGCCACACCCCATGCGTCCACAGACTCCCGGCCGAATGTATGATACGTACGGGTTGGATGTACCTGTTCAGTCAGCGGGTGCGCATGGGGTATTTTGGTACGCAAATCACCTAGAAAGTGAGACTCGTCTCGGCGTGTCTCCCTCCTTCGGTCACCACACACTCCACTCAAAGCTCCAACCCCCTCAAGCGTTTCACCAGTTGCTTCTTCACCAAACTCAACACCGCATATTCCTCCTTCATAGCGGCAAGGCGCTGTTCGTCCGCCTCATCAGCCTGCTCGGCCTCGTCATTGTTACCATCAGGGCCGGGCATGTTGCGATCCTGCTCGAAGGAGACACGCGAAAGGTGTGACTGTCTCTGGTCAACGGGCTGAGCAGAAGGGGGAAGTCGATCTTGCTTCTGTTTTGCTGAAGCATGGTCTTGTGGCGGGTCGGGCATGTCATGACGTCCGCGGGTGGTCGCAGAGAGCGTGTTCATCTTGTATTTTGGCTTCTTGTCTTTACCTTTCGCTTGACCCGGTCGATTAAATTGAGAATGGCGCGTCTCTTTCTGGCGTGTAGAGGTGATAGCACCACCGCGAACAGCAGCAATGCCTACTGACTGGCTCTGGATTTTGCTCGCCCGCCCTTCCTTGTTATCAGACTTGATCCTGCGCTCAAAACTGGTCTTGCTGTCCGGCTCTTCCTTGGTCGTGCCAGCTTGCTGTGACTGAGACTGCTGGAATACAGCAAAAGCAGTGTCGACCAGATCATCCAGCCCTCCATCCTTCGCAGTATCCCAGCAGTGCTCCGGATCTCCTGCCTTGCCCTTTCCCTTCTTCCCCTCAATCTTGACAGCTATGCGCCTGAGCAGTTCCTTCACAGCTGCTTCCTCTTCCCCGTCACGCAGAAAGCTCAGACCTGCGGCTAGCGTGTAGAGCAGGTGTGGTGTAGGAAGAGCATGACATCCACCCAGTTGGTGCTCAGAGCAGAAGGCATCGAGATATTGGTGCTGCTCTGTGTCGAGGTGCAGCCCGTACATCGGTTTGCTCGGTTTGCCAGGTATGCGAAGGAGGAGTTGAGCTGAGCAACCTTCAGCGGGAGCAGGAAGTTGTTCAGCTCCGCGCGGAGATTCAGCGCATCGACGCAGGAAAGAGTGCAGTGCACAGCAAGATCCGCGAGCTGGAGGCCAAGTTCGCGGCCGAGGCTACACAGCAAGGACGTGCTATGAGCAAGTATGGGTACATTGTGTAGTCAAGTCTGCAGCTTATGCTCACCAGCCTCAAGCGCGAACCAGATGCCCGGATCCTTCCTCGTTCCATCCGTCACCACGCACACCTCCATCTCCGCCGACCAGTCGATCGATGGCGACAGCGAGGGCACCGAGATCGCGCCCCGCCCGACCCGCCCTTATTGTTCTCCAACTCCAACATGTCCCCCATCAAGTCTGCCCTTATGCACAGCCTACACGCTGCGCGGCTCACCAACGACCACATCGCTGCCGTTCGTGCGTGCAACGAGCTCTCCGGCGCTATCCTAGACGATGTCGACTTGCACACCTCGTGGCTGGAGTCGATCAACGCACAGCAGGAGACGGAGGTTGCGGCGGCGAACTTGGCGCTGTCGCAGGCGGGAATGGCAACGGTGAGCAAGGCTAGTGCTGCGGCGAGGGGGTACTATAGCGAGACGACGGCAGAGGATGCGGATGCGGAGGACGATGCGGAGGATAAGGACGAGGATGAGGACGAGGGTGAGGACGAGTATAAGAATGAGAGGACGAGGAGGGCCCGGTGGGGGTCCACCGTCGCTTCCATCAAGCTTTGAACATCCCCCAGCCAGTATTTAGTGAATTCAGCCAGCAGGCTAACCGGGAGCTATTCCGCGGCGCCGTGGTGGAAGTTCAGGGTCCGCAGATTCCTCCTATCGCGGCGCCCTAGACGTTACAAAGCGCTAAAACCGAAAACTCGGAGCCGAGGTTCTGCTTTCTTCGTTTCTCCTTTTCTCAATTCCTCTTTCCTTAATTCCTCTTTCCTTAATTCCTCTTTCCTTAATTCCTCTTTCCTTAATTCCTCTTTCCTTAATTCCTCTTTCCTTAATTCCTCTTTCCTTAATTCCTCTTTTCTTAATTCCTCTTAGGGTTAGGGTTAGGGTTTCCTTCCG
>KZ106801.1:0-85624 GCA_000504385.2 Exutisphaerella laricina CBS 326.52 | reverse complement strand
ATATAATACCTCTAGAACTACTAAGTACTAGCTTAGGCCATATAAGGCGAGTACTAGTATACCTCCGTAGCTATAAGCTTATAAAATAAAAGACTATATATAGAGGTATCTTAGTTTTCAATTTGGCTTCATTCCGTTATGTATTGATAGAGATATTAATGTTACAAGATGTTAGTAAATGTTTAAAAAGCCGTGCATCAAGTGGTCACGTGCATCAAGCCGTCCGGACTTCTAACATCTTATCTGCCTCTGAACTCACAGTCTACTCACTGTGAACTAGAGCCACGAAGCGCGACACGCTCCAACTTCTATGCGTAGGAGTCTATACTCTATATTTGATCCTCTTACCGTTCAGAGAAGGGGAGTGCAGCGGCGGCGACTCTGGCACCGCCTCCTAATCTGTCAAGTAATGCCGAATGCCGTAACTGAGAGCTGAAATCCGTCCGATAACTTAACTGAGCTGATGCCTGAAGTCAATTGGGCAATAGTTCTATATAAAGCTTCCTATTCCACACCAAGCATGATAGTATAAAACAACCATGACCATCTCAATACACCCCCTCGAGCTGGGCGACGTTCGTGCAGCCATCACGGTCAGCATCAAAGCCTTTGGCTCTGATGCTTTCAATTCCGTTGTTCTGCCTACACCGCTGAGTCAAGCTCAATGGGATGAATACTATTCATGGCGTATCACGCGCTTGAGATCGCGCTTACAGTCACCCAATGCGCATTTCTTCAAAGCTGTTGACAGTGATAGTGGTGAGGTTGTGGGAGTTTCGGGTTGGAAGGGACCTGTGCAGGAAGGGGAGCATAAGATGCACGGAGGAATAGAAACGCCGAGTTTTGTAAATGGGAGGCTGTATGAGGACTTTGAGGCGCTTACGGCGAAGGTGAAAGAGCAAGTGCTTAAGGGGAGGAAGGATTATTGGTGTGAGTACTGGCCGTGTTGGAAATGTGAGATGTGGAGCTGATTTTCATGTGCAGCGGTGGCCACGATGGGTGTGCTACGGGATTATCAAGGTCGTGGTATTGCCGGACGGTTGCTGAGGCATGGTCTAGAAGAATTGGTTGATCGTGATAGAGGAGACTGTTATCTGGAGTCCTCGCCTGCTGGACCGAGGCTGTATAGGAAGCATGGTTTTGAGGATCGTGTCCCGTTCTCGATGCTGGATGGAGAGTATCCAATGGTTGCGATGTATAGACCTAGTCCTTTAAGGGCGGAATCCGTTTCTTTGCGAGATGGATAGCTGCACAAGACCTGAAGATGTGCATGGCGTGGAGGTGCGTGCTGGTAGACGGACAACACCTGCTGCTGGTCCCCGCGATCGTCCCACCATGAACTCGATGTTAAAGCATGTATGTAGCATCAACTAGTGAAACACCGATCAACATGTGTATGTGATACGCGCAGGTGTTGGCCGATGTGTGCACGGGAAGTGAATGTTTGGTAACTAGCAGCTCGTGCAGACTGCAAAGTGGCGGTCTTGTCGGACCCTGGTTTGGTGGGGCTCAGAAGGCTTGATCTGCCAGCAACTTTGTGACATCCAGATACTGTCGAACAACACCGCGACCTACCTCTAGCCCAGCTCGAAATCCGTGCAGCAAACACCTCCGACCCTTGTGTCCAGTCTCAAGAACTATCACTTCCACCCTCTCTCAGATCACATAAACACACACACAGCTCAGCGACCATGTCTTGGCAAGGTATGGCACCCATCACAGCGCAAACGACCACGTCCAAACAAAAGAGAGAAGCCACCAGCTAACCGAACTCTTGCAGCATACGTCGACCAAAGGTATCTCCATCCTTCCCCGCTGTCATCACCCATCATCCTAACACCCGCATCTCCAGTCTTGTCGGCACTGGCAACCTCGACAAAGCCGCCATCTTCAGCGCCGCAGGCGACAGCGTTTGGGCCACTTCCGCAGGCTTTCAAGTCTCCCCGCAAGAAATGTCCGAGATTGTCACAGCCTACAAAGACCCCGGCAACAGCGACGGCGTCAAAAACATCCAATCCACGGGTCTCCACGTCGCAGGCGAACGCTTCGTGGTGCTGAAGGCGGATGAGAGGAGTATTTATGGCAAGAAGGTAAGTGCGCACTTGGACAATGACAAAGTGACACAGGTGAGGAGGGGATCTGGCATAACATGGGGGTATGAGGAGGGAATCGGGTGGAAGGGTTGTGCGTTGGATGTGCCTTCGCTGACTTGGGAATCGCAGGGTCGTGAGGGCGTGGTGATTGTGAAGACGACGCAGGCGATCTTGGTGACACATTATCCGGAGAGCGTGCAGCCTGGTGCGGCCGCCAATACGGTGGAGCAGTTGGGGGATTACTTGGTCAAGGTGGGATACTAGACGAACACGAACTCAGATGTGCATATGTGCGTGCATTACGACGAAACAAACACTATACTGGCTGGGCGTTTGATCTCTTCTTGCAAGGGTCCTGATATGGAACTCTTGCTTTGTGCTCCTTTCCTTCCTCTTAGATAGCCGGGGGAGGAAAGAGCATTTGCATATGCGGCATGAGGGAGGTAGCATGGCGACGATAATACAATGAGATCTTTGTCGCTCGAAGAATCCTCCACTATACTTCTATATGAGCCCGATGCAGACGCGATGTGCTGTAACTATGGGTCCGTGGGCGTGTGTCTGAGGAGAGCGCCATGCCTTCATGCAGATGACGGCACGCCCAACATTGATGCCCTCGCTGCGAAGATAAAAGGTTTGCTAGGCAAGTTTCTACTTTCACCATGCCTGGTTATAACAGCTTAGAATGCCCCTTGAAACTGCTCGGAGCACCTCTCGAATCTTGTCTTCGCAGCGGTGGCAATGGCTCGCTCGCCGGCCTATCCTCTTGCGATTGCCGATAAGTGTCGGATTCTCTGTTGCAAGGCAGCATACAATGTGCGGCGTTCCGATGCCTCATGGCCGCCCCACTGCTTGCAGCACTTTAGCCATCGTCACCCAGGTGGCGCGCCATAAGCATCTCGTCAAATGTCTGGTGGCTGCCGAGAGTAAAAAGGAAGAGGTTTGCGCGCGTTAACACTACGCGAATACTGGTCGACAGCGAGATATGTCCGGTAGTCTGAAGTCTCGTTGTAAGCCATAGTGAGCTACGATTGCCGGTGTAGCTAATTGCGCGCCATCGTGTCGCACTCCCAGAAGTCTTTCCGCCGTCCCAGGGGCTCACAATGCTCTTGTACACTCAGCTCAGCTACCTGCGCCCGCCGCGACGTTCCCTGCTCGGGCTCCTGCTTCGACTGCTATAGCTAGAATAGCTGTAGCTCCTCCGTCTGCCACCTCCACCTCCACCTCCACCTCTCCCTCCGCCTCCGCCTCCGCCTCCGCCTCCGCCTCTTCTTGGAGGGGATCGGTCTCGTCTTGGCGGCGGACTGTGACTATAGCTCGGGCTTCGTGTCCTCCTCACGGGGCTTCCTCTTCTCGGTGGCGGACTCCTGCTCCTTGGATCGCCGCGAGGTCTGTAGTTGTCGCGGTCGTCATAGCGATCTCTGTATCCTCCTCCTCCTCCTCCACCTCCTCGGCCACCATATCTCGGACCTGGGCTGCCTCTCCTTGGTGGTGCGCCTCTCGGTCCTTCGTAGCTGGGCGATCCTCTCGACGGCGGTGGGGGTCTCCCATACCCACCTCCAGGTGGCATTCTCTGTGGAGGACCTCCGTCTCTGTGCCTGTGAGGCTCTCCGAATCTGTTCGGCGGTGGGCGCATAGGTGGTGGACTGCGACTGAACCTCCTCCGTGGCAGTACTATAGAGACCGAAATCAAGGCCCCGTCCAGTTGCGCTTCGTGCATGTTCGAGATGGCACTTTCTGCGTAAGACGGCTGGGAATACAACACATAGGCAATTCCTCGGTTTGTCATGAAATGCTTGTTCATCGGCATCTCCAGATCTTGGATTTCGCCATACGTGCTGAAGATCTCGCGGAGGTGGTTGACGTTGACGTTCTTGGTGAGCTTTTCTATGACGATTTTTGCGCTGCGTGGACGTTCTGCACTCTCGCTGCGGGATTTGCTCTTGCTGCGCGACCGCGATCTGCTGTGGCCACGAGGCGATCTACTGCGACTGTAGCTATCGCCGCGACGGGACGGGGTCCGAGAGGGCGTTCGAGCTTTGGTGGTGCCATTGACGCGGTCGTTGTCGCGTGACCCCGAGCGAGATCGTGCGTTCTCGCTGGCAGCCGCGGCTGGACGGCCTGGCGTACGCGAGCGGCCGCGAGATTCGCTGCGATGGTCGGACATGCTGAGATATCGCGAGTTTTGAGTGTGCTACCGTGGTGATCTGTGCATGTTGTGCAATGAAAGAACGTCGCTGTGCAGTGCTCGACAGCAGGACAAGCAATGTGAAGCTTGCAACGGCGGAATCTCGGGGGAGAGAGAGCTTGGGCATTCTTGCCGCACATCTTCCGTCGATGTCGTTGTTCCCAAACACACACCTTCACTCACGATGCATACTCCCATCCCCTGCTGTTGCGACTCGGCCATAGACAATGCGAAACAGCTTGTCGCGAACGGCACGACTACTCTCTCGCAATGTCCACCGACCGAGAGAGCCGACCTGCCGCCAGTCCGGCGCAAGATGGAATTCCACCGCCGATGGTCACAAATGGTCGACGCCATTGGCAAAACAGCTGGCCAGGGCTATCACAGTACGACATCACGAAGCCACGCGACCGAGCAGCATTGACAATGTATAGACGACCGGGCCACTGCCTGTAGCCTCTTATATGCGACAAGTCCTGACCTCAGACCTTGGCGGATATTATACGGGAGCACTTTCATCAGATCGTGATCAATTCGGTACCAAAGGAGACTTTGTTACATCGCCAGAGATCAGTCAGATCTTCGGCGAATTGATAGGTTTGTGGGTGGTTGCCGAATGGATTGCTCAAGGCAAAAAGAGCGAGGGCGTCTACCTCATGGAAGTCGGTCCTGGCAGAGGTACACTGATGGATGACATGTTACGTGTAAGATCAGCATGCGGATATACTGGCATTACATGCACTGATAACGTCCCGCTAGAGCATACGCAACTTCCCGAAGCTGGCTGAGGCTATGGAAGCTGTATATCTTGTTGAAGCCAGCGAAGCACTACGCCAGACCCAACATAAGCTACTTTGTGGGAACAACCCGTTAGAGGAGAATGAACTTGGGTGGCAAAGCACGAGCAGACATTCCAAAGATCTGAAAATCGTCTGGACGGAGGACGTACGGTTCGTGCCACGCGAAGCCGATAAGACACCATTCATTATTGCACACGAGTTCTTCGATGCTTTGCCAATTCATATCTTCCAGGCCACGAGAGCTACCACTGAGGAACAAGCAAAGCCTATGCAGACACCCACCGGACCAATCGATGCGCCTAGGAATAGATCCGTTCCAGCCAGTCGCTGGAGAGAAATGCTAGTATCACCAAAGCCGCCGCACCGCCTGAAGGAAGGCGAGCCAGAATTCGAATTGTCACTAGCCAGATCACAGACGCCCCATTCGATGTATCTGCCAGATACATCACCCCGCTACAAAGCACTGCAGAACATGGATGGTGCAACGATAGAGATCAGCCCAGAAAGTCAAGCATATGTACGAGACTTCGCCATCAGACTTGGCGGCTCCAACCAGGAAGAAATTGCTGCAGCTTCAAAGCCTCGGCCTACGGTACCGGGCAGGCAGGTGGCTTCTGCGCCAAGAGAAGCACCACTTCAAAAGTCAGACTCGTCTGGTGCTGCTCTGATCATCGACTATGGACCAGCATCAACGATACCCACCAACTCTCTGCGCGGGATCAAAGCTCACAGACGTGTCTCGCCCTTTGAGGCAGCCGGTGCGACCGATGTCAGCGCCGATGTAGATTTCATGGCCCTAGCAGAAACCGCCATCAACTCTTCACCCGGCGTCGAAGTTCATGGGCCCGTGGATCAAGCTCGCTTCTTGACTGCAATGGGGATCGAGGAGAGAGCGGCGCAACTAGTGAAGAAAGCTGTTGACAAAGAGCGATCAGGATCGACTGGAAACGACAAGAGCGAGCTGACAAAGATCGTCAAACGTGTTGAAAGCGGCTGGAAGAGACTGGTCGATAGAAGTCCGCAGGGTATGGGACGATTATACCAAGTACTCGCGATTGTTCCGTACAAGCCAATGGCAGAAGGGCAGCCAAGAAGGAGACCTGTTGGCTTCGGTGGTGATGTAGTGGTTTGAGGCAAGTCTACAACTCCCGATAGTGCGCCATCCCGCCCAACGCAATTATCGGAGTTCCACGTACTTTTCCCACTAGATCTAGCTGGATCTGACCAATGGCATCATGCTCAATCATGAGCGCGGCCCGTATCATCTGGAGATAGACGTACATGAGGCGCCCACAGACGCAGCGGAGTCATTGTCAACCGTTCAATCCAATTTCTCGAAGCTGTGCAGGCTCTTTCCGAACCACGCAACGTTCTGCCACTTGGCACATGGGACGAGTCCCAATTCCGATGCCATGGACAAGCAGAGACTACCTCCATTTTTGCCACTCGTGCAGGAGCGATGGAGGCTGACCCAAATGCTGGATGAAAATATGGGCGGTCTCGTCTGTCGGGATGCAGGGCAGTCAGTCGAGCCGCAGTACTGGCCTATCATTGGTAGGCTCATACCTCCTGCCAGTGAGCGTGAGTCAATACCACGCAAGTCAGCCATCACATGAGCTGAGATTAGGGACAAGTCAAAAGACAACAACTTTACGCGAGCACACGCGGTACTCCAAATCGCCCACTCCGGCGTTGACTTCTTCGTGCGCCTGGTTATGGAACTGCCGATAACGCACTTGGACCATCCCCCCGAACGAAATCCTCAAGTGAGTGTAGCGGGTTGCCAGTGTCACTGCGGCTGAAGCTGGATCTGTCGGGTCGAGACGTGTACTTGGTTCCAGTCTAGGAATCAAGGTTGTTCGAACGGCAAGGGTGCGAGAAAGATGGAGGCTTTGATTGATGAAACTGACGGTTACGACTTGTGAGAACGGATATCTTTTGCCGTCCAAGATCGTGAGAGACAACGGTGTCCAGACGCAACCCGGCGGCGAGCGATTGTACCGAAACGGCTCAGCTAACGCAAATGGCTACTACGGTCTCGCTTTTCCGAGTGACTTCTTCCTTTGTCGTATCATGTATGTGAACATCATATATGCTCCTGCATTGTTCTGTTAGCATTACAGTCATTTTCCACCTTGCCGGTCAGCTTTGCTTACCGGGAACATACAGCGCCAGCAGGAAGTAGAAAACAGGTGGCAGCACTGGATTGATGTCGCCAGCTGTATCAGTAGCTCTGTACATCAGCCACCACTCCGCACTGATGCCCAATGGATACAAAGGATAGAACATCGTGTATCTGCACACCAAACTCAGCATATTACCCAGGCCAAGAGAACACACCATGATCTATGGCAAGCATACCTCAACCAAGTCAACCAGTGCGGCGCCCTTCCATGCATATTCAAGGCCAAATACGTATACCGCACCAGATCAGCGACAGCCCACGCAATCAACAACGCAGGGAATGCATGCGACGATGCTGTAGTTTCTGAGAAGCCGAACCATATCAGCCACACTTGGATCACTCTCGTGAGTACCTGCGTGGCGGTCGTCCCAACCGGCGACGGAACCAACCCAATGGCTGCGTGCACAATTTCAAGCAGCGTGAACGTCTCAGTCCAGCGAGCAGTTCCCGCAACGTTCGGAAATACAGTCACTTTGCCATGTGCAAGGTTGACGAGTGTGTTCATCAAAATTAGGAGCCACAGTGCAGCGAAGATGATGTTGTATAGCGTGAGATAATGGGTGCGCCATGATGATGGGCTTCGCGGTCGTTGATCCGTGGGCATGGTCTTGTGACTTGCGTGCGCTGGAATGGATATCAGTGGTTGTTGGAAGACTGTGCAGGCTCCGCAAGAGCAGAGATTGAGGTCTTGGTAACGGTCGGTCTTATGTGCTAAAGAAGAGCTCAGGGCCGAAGACCGAGGTTGAGCCATGCAGGCTGGCACAGCCTTGCACTCGATATGTACGTACAATCACCACAGCACTTCCCAAAGTATTGTTCTTCCCCCCGCCCCCCCCCCCTTTTTTTTCTCCTGAGGATGATCATTGCTGGCACCGAACGACACATACTTATCTGGTCGGGCAGAAAGTGTCGTGGTGCGACTGGTTCCAATACAGTTAGCTCGAGACACGTCAGTCCTCACTGTCTGTTCACACCTATTGCTACGATCTGGTTCTGCTGTCCAGCCTATGTCTCTTCTTCAGCCTCATCTACTCTGCCTTGTGTGAAGCCTTTTTCGCAGTCTTTTGGGAAGCCTCTTTCGAAGCACAAGTGCTGTTCTCTTCAAAATCACACCACTTCTTCTTGTCATTCCACTCAAGACCTTTGGGACAAGACTTCACCACTCTGTTCGAGTTGCCTTCATCATCGGTGGGCACGCATTGTATGAATGTGGCGCAGTCATGAACGTTCGGGTACAGACAGTCCGTCGGGCCTTTGCATTGGGTTTTTTTGACCTCTTCCTTTGGACAGATCTTGGTTGCATGGGAGGAGACTTTGTGTTTGCTAGATTCGTGGGCAGTGCTTGATAGCCATAGCAGAGAGGCTGACAGGAGAAGGATCGTTTTGATTGACTGCATCGTTGTTTGCGGGTAGAGATGTTTCTTGGACGGGAGCTCGCAGTAGGGTTGACGAGAAGTGGTACGAGGACTATGCCATTAAGTATACTTACCCAACATCATCCCTTTAAGTTACCTGTTGGTTCCTGTTCACGGCAGCATGGTGGGCCTTGCAATACGGAAGTATAGATGATTGCGCCCCTGGATCACTACTTGCGGACCTTGCGGACATCTCCTGAGTTCACAGCCATGGTGGGATGCTCACCAACATTAACAACAACAAAAGGACCTTGCAGCCATATTGTGCAATGAGCTGAGATCGTGACAGTCGTGGAAAGGAAGCGAAATGAAAGATCTGATGCGTAAAAGGGACGATACTGGAGCTCCGGCGATCACAACCCCAGGGCGGTGCCAAGCTTCACGCCAGGTACTAAAGCATATCCCACACTATGATCGTCCATAACATAGAGCATTGTCCGGTCCTCTATACGTTTTAGTAGAGGAATCACGAACTATGATCTAGGGCTCTCTACTAGACTACTAGACCTTTTAGACTAGGACAAGTTTGTGACCTCCCGTAGCAGTATCTATATAAGGGGCCTAGCTTGACTACTATACGAGGCACAGGCCCTCCGCCGACACTGGCCTAGACAGAGTCGCTTGTGATTTAGTAATCTATACAATCTACAAATCCGCTTTCTCATTCGCGCCCGTTTGGCTTAGTGGTACAGCGTCTCACTCGTATCTCTTTGAACCTCTACGTCATGAGAAGATCCTCGGTTCGATTCCGAGAATGGGCACGTTCTTTTGCCTCGTCAAATGTCGTTTTGTGGTACGGTACCATTTACATGTACGGTCTTGGTTTTGGAGCATGTACATCTTGCTACGAAAGGTCCCAGCCTTGTCCTGGATCGAAGTCTTAGTCCGCCGAAAGTTCCAGAGGGCATATAGTAGTTCGTGATCCACTCTTACATGAGATAAAAGATCTGGGCGATAACATTTTTTGGTCGATATGAAGCTGTGCGTCTTGAGTTCCAATTGTCTCTGTCCGAAGAGCGCATGGTTGCCAATCTTCTACAGCGATGTTATCTGCCCGTGTTTGGTGAGGAGTGATATGAGACGACCGACAGCATTGTATGATGTTCTTTGCCAATCCAGGCTGCAATATATCCAATGACTCAGTATAGCTACATGCTCATATACAATGCTTGATCCATCAAATCGTGCCTTACCAAATCATGCCGCCATCTAAATAAATGAATATCCTTTGTGCGCCAACCATGGCTATGCTGCCAACAGTCGCAAGTCCAGAACGCCTTTCTGAGTCGAACTTCGTCCAAACGAGCTCATGTCCATCATAATCATCCCTTAGAAGCCGTCAACAAGATCCAAGCCGCATGATGCTATCATCATGTTACTGAGCGTGCATTCAGCTCCTCGGTGCCTCCAGCTTCAGGCACTGTGTTTTGCTCCGCCTCTTCCTGAACCTGCCCATGCTCTCCTATTCTCCTGGTCCGTATCCTGAACGCATCCCGCAATCTTTGTCGAGTGCCTCTTTCTTCCAAGGCTTGGTTTGTCCGTTCGTCCTGCTCATCTGTGCGTGCAGCCTGCTGATCTCTGTACATTCGCAGTGCTTCGACCCGCTCTTCCCGCGTCATGCGCTCAGGGCGAAGGCCAATGAGACCATGCATGAGATTTCGTCGTACACTGGCTCTTCTGCTACCATCGCCTTGTTCTGTCAATGGTGGCGTCAGATGTTCGCCATTCTCGTCTCGTGCCATGGAATTGCCGTTCTCGTCGCATTCGTCAGCTGATTGAGGTCGCAGATCGATTCTACAAAGCGGACACGTGCCGGAGACGTTCAAAAGCCACGGGTCGATGCAAGCTGGATGGAATCGATGGTCGCAAGGCAGTACACGCTGATCCTCGCCCACTTGGAACTCTTCAGTACAGATACTGCAACCTGGATTGTCTTCCTCCGGTTGTAGTTGAGTATCACTTGCAGCAACCGCAATCCCGCCCTCCTCCGTGGCGTTTTTGGTACCTTCGGCAGTCGATGAGTCGGTCGTCGCATTGGGCTGTTCGCGGTTGGTGGTATCCTGCTGAGACATTACTTCGGCCTGTCCATGCTGTCCTTCCGCAAGCTCAACATCGGTTGGCTTTGGATGATTGTCCCCTTCACGATCGCCAAACTTGACAATGGGTATGGTGTCCAGCATAGCTCTTGCGAGACCTCTAGCTCTGCTCTGCCTCGGTCTGCCGAGTCCGTTGCGAGGACCATATCTTTCAGGATGCCTATGTGCGCGGACTGCTCCGGTAATGATGATGACCAAGAACAAAGCCGTGATAACCCCTGTGATCGAGTATAAAATGATCATAGCGACCGCCGTGCTCGGCGACGGACCAAGGGGGTTCGGATTGCCGTTGTTGCCGTCATTCGTGCCGTTGTTCTGCTGAGATGATATTCCGCCTGCCGAGAAGGCATCCCGCGGCGCTATTGTCGCATACGGCAATCTTTTGTTGATAACGTTCAGCATGGCTGTCGCGTTGGCTTGATTGATTGTTGAGTAGATCTGACGATAATCTCCTCCCCCTGTGAGCTGACAGCCAGCAGAGCCTTCGGAATATAGGATAATAGCGGTGACATTGGCTTGTATCGCACCATCGAATACTGCCTGTGGCTGTATGTTACCTGTGTAGGGGTCGCATGATATGAGAGCAACATTGTCTGGCGCCAGCTGCAACTGACTCGAGGCATTGGCAAGAAGAATATCGCCTGCGAGGCCACCCTCCTGTCATCACATCTATTTCAGCACTGTCTCGAAACGTTCTAGGTGTCACAGGTTTCAACTTACCGGCGTGTAATGTTGTGCTTCCGACGTCAAGCCTGCCAGAGGGTATATTGCTCTGGGTGAATCGCCACTGCCACGCGAAAAGGCAACTTCGACCCCATTGTCTATCGCATTCTGGTCTAAGCCGTTCGTAGTTGCGTTGGCCGGGGCTATAGATTGCGCTGTTGCTTGAGATGACATGAAGAAGGTTAACAATACGGCCAGCCTTCCCGTCCGCACCGGGTTCACGAAAGAGTCCATGCTGGCACAGAAACAGCCAAGTAGTCAACGGTATAAGTCCACCGGGCCGGGTTGTGCCACCGCTATCAAGTGTCTTTCATGCAGTCATGATGTGGCGTTGTTCTTCATCACCTGATGCCGACCACTGCGCGATGTGCAGCAGAGCAGTAGATGGAGAAGGAAAGTGCCAGCAGGCCGCGTATGCGGTAGTGCTTAAGCATGAGTACGGCGCGGTAGGAAGAGACATTCCAAGAAATGCGCAGCAGTGTTGGCGTTCCTTCTTTCCTTGCGTAAGCAGCCGCCGCTCGCGATCTGATCTCGCGGAAGGTGCAGTTGCCGTGGCAGGAGGCACTCTTGGCATCACTTTGTTTCTTGGATCACCGAGGGACCAGGGTGCATTGCTCGGCACACTCGGAGCATGAGCCAATTAGATCATTGTGGAGATGCTGGATCTATGATGTGCTTTCACTTGCCTATACATAACTGTATTTCTTATACCGACATCATCAACGCAAGTGCAGCTAACCATACGAAAAATGTGTAATTGATGAGGCTGCGGGCACGCGATCGATGCGAATGTTTCTAGGTTTTAGCTGACCGATATGATGATTTTCGCCATGGCAGCAATCCGTACAGCCGCCGCGAACGGGTGGTGGCGGATATGCATATACAGTCAGAAGCGAAGCTGCCTTCTGGGTTGGACAGCGTGTCTAAACGCTGGTTGCTGACGAGAAGGACAATCCCTGATGTTATTATGAAAAAGTACCTCGCATATGCCATGCCGATTAGCTGCCGGCGGCTCAGTGAGAAGTTCTATTGCCAGTGGTGCATCACTAAGCCCAGTAGCCTTCCAGAACAACTCCGGCCCAACACTGGTCCTCGCCGCGCCAAGCTCCGCAGTCACCCTAGCATACAAATACCGAGGCTTCATATCCATCTTCACATTCAACTTCGCGCCGAAAGCCTTCACCAACTGCTTGACATAGACGATATTGGTGGCGATGTTTTCATAGCTATCTCGGAAGCCAACGGTGAGTGACACGTTGGCAGCATCGACCAGTTCGGCCACTGTGGATGCCGAAGACATTCTCTTCGAGAGACAAGTCGGTATCGGAGGACTCTGAAGTTGTTGCTATGGCATGAGGCTGTCGCTACGGCTTTCGTGCTGGGGTTGGCGATGACAGCCGGTGCCGATGTAGCGTCGCAGCAGCTTGTCAAAATGATTGGCTTACCAGGCAAATGGAGTGTTCGCAGACGCCTAGCGAGATTGTTGCGATGGGCGAAGGACATTTTGTACTTTCGTTGTCAGGTATTGATGACGGGGTTCGATGAAGTGGCTCGTAGAACTGCTCTGATGCCCGTTCCAGTGAAGAGCTCAGATGGGGACATTTGAATTGTATTGTGGCAGCTGTAAGGTTCGTCAGTGGACATAGGGTATCATTACGGAGGTCACCAGCGTGTCCGGAAGCACAACGGCCAAAGCTAGAGCTGCTGCATAGCATCGACCGAACCCAGTCAGCTTCATGAGCTTGCCCCAGAATACAACTGGTGAATGTTTTGGTAGCCAATGCGAGCTTCTGCAAGGTCCTGCCAAAACCGTGTTTAAATGAGCTATGCAGTTGCGAGACCATATGCAATGCACACAACATATGTCTGCTGATCGTGATAGCACTACTGCTGCCATCTCAACAGCCGTATGAGCAGCTGCATGCTGCAGGAGAGTGCCAACGAAATCAGACCTCGAGTTATGGCTTGCTCTCACATCTTGATAGATGCTTGTCCACACAACTGCCTGAAGTCATCAGCCTCTTAAGGGTCCATTCTCAGAAGCTCATGTTATCACACGCGAGCCTAAATCCGAGAAGTTTTTGCTTTGCCCAAGTTGTCAATTTCTTTTTAAATTCATCTTGGTTATGCGTGCAACACAGCTAAGTGCTCACGTTGTAGCCTCTATTCTGACCTGCCGTGATGCGCGGAGCTGTCCTGCTCTTGCTATCCTGCTCCCTCGTGCAATGTCGATCCTTAGATCATCAGACGTTCCACCTTGTCCTGCTGTCATGTCAGATAATGAATCCAGTGCTCATAACATATTCAAGATCTTACCTTGATAGCCCGAATTTGGCCCATCAGGTCCGAGGCCTCGTTGGTGGTGATGGAAGTCGCAATAACTGGGCGGGAGACACCGCAAGCTCTGCCGAGAGCCATCTTGCTTGGAACGTACACGTATGGCACGTTCTTATCCTCGCAGAGCAGAGGAAGATGGAGGAGGATCGCGAGCGGGGTGGTGTCGGCAGCGAGAATGATCAGTTCAGCAATTCCGCGGTTGAGCGTTTTTGTAGCTTCGTTCGCGCCCTTCTTCGCCTGCCTGTAGTGGGTGGCTTGCTGCGTGAGATCGAGCAGTTCCTGCGCCAGTGCGGCGTCTGCCACAGGCTAATCGGCGAAAGAGATCAGTAAAAAGTTTAGGTAGGTTAGAGGATGCGCATATCATACCCAGGCGGCAGATTGATCGGTCATGTTCACTGAGACGTTGGTCGCGTAAAGACGGCGACTCGGTTTTGGAATGCGCGAAGTGGTGGCTCACTCAGTTGCGAGAGATCACGGCCTTGGTGGTTGGATACGTGAAGAGGACGACGATTGATCAAGGGAAGATTTTTGGAGGTTCATGCGGGAGCGGGCTAAAATTCGGGCAGGGATGAATGGGAGCTGAGTCATGCCGACAACATCATCGTCCTCCGATCAAGTGCTTTCACCAATGATGACTTCGCCACGCCTGACCCCAGTATTCAATACAAAATCTTGTGCGCCTCGTGCTAGGCGTTGGCTGTAGCTTCGAACCGCTCGCACACTTACGGCATGCATCGTCAGCTTTAGCAGCATCCAAGATGAGGCCCCGAAGCCTGCCACTCATAGCCTTCTCATGGCACCATGTATTGCACGTTAATTATTGTTCAGCATTCCAGTTGCGGCATCGTTTGTGCACACGAAAAGGCGCACTCATGGCATGCCGCAGACCCTTTGAGCTTACGCAACGAGCTACCTCACAAGTAACTAACCTCAGAGTGTATCATTAGTATCGGCGCACGTGGTCGTTACTAGGTCGAAATATTCGAGCTCGTGCCATACGCGGAGTAGCAGCAGAGAGTGGGACTTTCCTACTTCCACCACTGGCGCACTTCCTGGCGCCTTCGTCTGCCCTGCCTACGATGGCCAGGACTCCACCGGGGCGCTATCGGCGGGACATTGCAGGTCGACTGCGCACACTGCTCACACCGGTACCCTTATCCGAGGTGCCTACAAGCGCTGAGCTACCTACGCCTTGGGGGTGATTCGGCAGGTCGCACTGAAGAGGAAAGTACCCACAGTGCTTCCTTTGACAAGGGGCCACGAAACACTTTCAAATTTGTTCGCCAGGGACGATACTGGCACGGCCAATTTGGTCGGAGGTGGTACACCAGAAGTTCTCAATACTTTGACCGTGTAATTCTTTCGTATCAGAGTGTCTCTCCTCTGCTTGCTAGTCTTCGCGCTGTGTGACTGCCAGCAGTGACACAGACACAGATGCTACATACCTGCACAATGCTCTCGGCTCCATGCTAAACCCGTCATCGTCGTCGCGCTCTCCTTGCCTTTCTGCGACCATATACCATCCAAGCACTGCGATTTTGTTGATGCAGCAGGAATTATTACCACAATTAAGTACTTCGCGTGGAAGGAACAAAAAGAACTTGTCCCAGAATGCTGCCCCAGCTGGAGCCTCAAGCCAAGAAGGGCCTGCAATGGGTATCATCGTCGTGTTAACTCGTTAGCTGCGCCTTTCAACGCCACGGATCACCTTTCCATGTTATGTTTTCTGTCTGCTACTGCCGACGCAGTGGCTGAGCGAGGCATTCTGTACAGCCTTCTCGAACGGAAGAGAAAAGGGGGTTTATATCCGTTTCGTAGTAGACCACGGCCAAAAGGGTCATGAGGATCGTCCACAAAGATCCGGACGTCACCTAGCGACCCACGAAACATGACTTGTGCGAATGCTGGCGCAAGTACGGATGTCTTTCTCGTTGATGCTGTTCGGATGGTGTGGACAGCAGCGTGACCTTGAAAACATTTGTTGTCGTTGTCGGAGCAGAGATACTGAGCGCTCAACTTATCGACGGCTGGTGCTTAAGGGTGAGTGGACTTGCATGCCTGAGACGAAATCCGAGGAGCATGGGGGTCTGGGGAAAGTTGTGGTAGTTCTGTGCCTGTGATGGCATTGGGTCGCCTTCAAAGGCGGGCTCTCGCATCGCATCCAGAACTAAGCCGTTGTCGAAGAATGGTTGCATCAAGGAATGAAAAGGTCGGTGGAATACCCACTGGATTTTTTTCACGGTCAGTTATGTACGGCCTGTGTGCAGTTCTCAGTAGGATGGCAAAACTTACCAGTGGCTCTGGCTGTCCTCGCACTGCCTCACTCTTTGAAGGCTTGATGTTCAAGTATTGCGGTACTTTGATGTACGTGATCAGTCGTTGCTTGCCAGTAAGTGGGTCTTCGTTGATCTCCATGCTACGGTGGCCCGCAGGCTTAGAAAATACTGGGTGTAGATCTACGATCACAATGCTATGAGGGTCAGCTTGTTGTTCACCATTTGAAATTGCCCCAAAGGGAACGCTTACCGTCCATCCGGCTTGATCATCAATGGTAATGCTTTCGCGATTGCCTGCAAATCAGGCAGAGACTTCAATGTCGTGCTGATGGTCACAATGTCAAATTTTCTGGTAGTTCGTTAGAAGTGTCTGACCTAGGGTGTAGGAGAGCAGGCTGGCCGCTTACTCTCTGCCTTCCATGAAATTTGCCATGGCTTCATAATCCATCAGGTCGATCAGATCGTACGTTATCGAGCCAGGCAAGGTCTCTTTAGCAGCGCGCGCCATGCCCATTTTCATCATTTCCTCGGAATAGTCCAGTCCAGTTACGTGTGCACCCTGTCGGGCCATCATGCGGGCTATGATACCACTGCCGGCACCAAGATCAAGGACGGTCTTGTGCCAGTTCACGGCACCTTTCCCAGGCATATTTGACAGGTCGCGAATCACTGGGAGCAAGAGCTGGGTGAACATGTCACTGCCGTCCATTTCGTTTTCGGAGTGAAACTCTTCCCAGTTTCTGGCCATGGCTCTCCAGGCACTTCGATTGTCGCCGTTGTAATTGTCGTACTGATCTTCCGGAGTTCCATTCACAAGCTCGGGCGCGTGTCTGGTGTTGCGGTTCATCCTGTGGTCGATATCTGCAGACTGACTGCTCGCAGGAGGGGCGACAGAAGGGCCGACAGAGCTGAGTGGTGGATCGCGGGGCGGATCATCAGGTTGACTAGCAAGAGTGTTCCCCGTGCCATTGGCATCGACGACTGAGGCTTCCTTCAAGTCGTTCTCCATAATTGTAGGCTGCTGGTTGTCGTTGACGAGCCAAGTTGTGGCGAAGGTATCTGGGCTGCTGTCAAGAACGACGAACGATGTTCTCGTCGTCAGGTCAGCGCCCAAATTCCAGAGGTCTTTGAAGAACTGCATGAGGTCAGATTCTAGGAGGAAGAAGTCGTAAACCCCGCAAACGAAATAATGTCTTTGATTGCGTACGTTGGTTTGTTTGTTTGTTTGTTTGTTCCCCAACTTCGTTTTCGTCGTGACCAAACGGACTACTAAGTATGCTCTGACCCGGGCGATGCAAAGAGAAAGAGGCCGCCTAGTGAGTATGGAAAGCAAATAGCTCGCAGACGCACGGTACAGTAATGCACAGCCCTGCTCATCTGCTCCCAGGCTCAAAGCTTAAGCTTGCTTGCATGTCTCACACGTCTGCGACTCGCGGCAGGAACGCCCCATGCCGCCCTCTCCCGCCCTCTCTGAGTGACCTGTCGCACCTTCCTTCGCAAAACTGACTCCAATCGGCACCCGGCAGGCAGGCGCGTTCAACCGAGGATTGCACGATCGCGGAAGCGGCGATCGATACAGCAGGTAAGCAGATGCGGATGCGGATGCGGATGTCCACCATTATTCTTGTTCTTCAAAGCTTTGTTCGTTGTTCTTCTGTGTGCCGACATCGAAGAGGAAAGACGCGGGACATGAGTTCTACCTTTGCGCTCGTCGCCTATTCGCTGCCGGTGCAGACTCCGTGCCCTGCAGACAACGCAGATGGGCCGTGCGGCTCTGCAGTAGTTCTGTCCAACGAACTTCGAGACATCACCGCCAACCGCTCTCTCAGGAAGCGCGCTGCTCGAGGCCTGCTGTAAGTCCTCTTTCGTGCTCGTCCGAGTCCGTGGATATCGCGCAATGCCTCCTCGGAAGGTCGATGGTCCATCATCATTATTTTCGCCATCCTCCCCAGAAGTCGCTTGCGGCTGAGCACTTCTCTACCCAATGGGTCAATCCTTTTCGTGCCGTCTGGAAGGCAGGTCGAAGGCACAGGATATCGAAAGAAGTGCAGAGGACTCATCGCAGGGAAACACGCCTCCTATGAATCTGACAGAGACCATTGCAAATCTCAAGCCTCATCAGCAAGCGGACTGGGTGCGATGGCGGGGCAAAGAATATGCTATCATACCGCATACCGATGCGGCTGGTGAAGCATACGCCATTGGTGACTTCTACGAAGGCGTCAAGTGTGCGCATGAGTGGAGAATCGAGGAGTAGGTCTGCAGCACTACCCGTTGCGCAACACGCTTCCGACTTACAGTATCGATGACTTAGGCCCGCGCCATATTTGCAGTATGTTAAGCATTTGTCTACCGGACTGCCACATCTTGAGTACCTTGCACATTGGATGGAGGTGACCTGCGCTCCGCCGAAATGGCCGTATCTACGATTCTTCGAGCACAACCGCGCACGCCGTAGCATGAAGGCCAATGTTTGTGTAATTGATTACACAGACGGCTCGGACTCATCGCATGAGGTGTACATCGACATGGATGCACTCTTAGACGGCCTCAAGAAAGCCCCGCAGTCAGCGGACGCTCGACAGACTCGTCTGCTGATCGTGGAGGACTTGAGTCGTGATCTGGTCGAAGGTCTTGGTGCCTTTTACGACATAGATCCGCTGTTCTTCTTGTCATACATAAACGACTACATGTTCCACAACACCCGCGATCCGTGGGTGGAACTCCCAAACCTGGACGCCGACCTTCGCAAGCAAAGCCATTTTATATTACAGTATCTTCGCGCGCGATACTTTCCAACCGAAACCTCCTACCAGGCCGCGGAAATGGAGACTGGCACTTGGAATATCTTGCGTCGACTCGACAGCGACAGGAGTCGGAAGAGACTGCAGAATGGTTTGCTGGACAAAAAGGATGCCAGCGTCGTGCTCACTCGTGCCAAAACGTCCTTGTGGATCAAGCCTAGGAATGAAGGAGAGCCTGTTACAGGTATGGATCTCTCTTTCACCACCACTGCTAAACATATATGTAGACAGAGCAAGAACTGATCCAACAAGTACAGCTGTACTCCTTGTGGACCCCACCGTGTCCACTGGCACGCCACTTTGGGGCGGCTACCGGCCTTTCGAGGCCACGCCATCTATGGCCACCTATGACCGTGATAAGAAGAAAGCCATTGAAGGACCGAAGCACCAGACACTGTTCAATGATATGATATACTGGGCGTTGAAAATGAAGACCAGCGACCTCAGGCTGGTTCGCGACGATCCGCGATGCATTGCGCTACCGATGTACAAACTGGTCATCGCAGACTGGTTGACCACCTTGAAATATATGACGACCCAGCTCGGCAAGATTGAATGGGAATTCGAGAGGCCGCACTGGGGCGAGAATGCCAACGACATCCAGAATGTCCTCCAAAAACTGTCGCCCTGGCGCAGGAACGTGGGCTACTACCAAGCCATGATCAGCGAAGCCGTGGCGCGATTGTTTCCTCCCGAAGTGCATGCACCATATCACGGCCTTCAATCGAGCACACCAGCACTAAACAAGGATGTTACGTCTCGAGAAATATTGGCATCGAGCACGGACGAGGTCGGGATTGTCGCACTGCTGATTGACTATCGTAACGTCAAACGCCAAATGGACGAGATACAAGTCCGCATCAAGAGCATTGAGGCTATGGCTACCAATAACATTAACATCGAAGAAAGCAGACGTGCCGTCAAGCAGAACAAGAATCTGGCCCGACTGACTCTATTGGCTTCGCTCTTCATACCACTGAGCTTTACCTCCAGCTTCTTAAGCATGTCACCAGATATCGGACAGGCGACCCAATCTATTTGGATGTTCTTCGCCATTGGTATCCCTCTTACACTGCTCGCGCTGATATGTGTTGACCTCAGTCACCCGGAAAAGAAGGGCTATACCCACAAAGCAATGCGACGTGCTAAAGATTCCTGGAAGAACCACTTCGGCAACGCAAAAGTCCCTGAACTGCCCGTCATAGAGCCGCAGCAAGACCGAAGGAAGTCAGTCAAGCGAGAAACAACTGTGCCTTGGGTCATCAACTCACAATCGGACACGAAGAATGAATGAATACCACGCATGTGATCAAAAAGCACATTTGCAGCATTTAGTGTTTAACGCATAGCGATGTTTGGGGAAGCACGAATGACATGACTAAAATTGCATATCTAGCATCAGTAATATCAAAATACAGGCATTATACATTACAGGCATCAAGACAACGTTTCACCGTTCGGAAGCGGTTTCCAAGAGACTCTCACCGCATCGTGGTACGACCCCACACAATCTAGAGAGGCCGCCCTCTTGAACTCATTCACTTCCTTGTGGAGGGCGACACTCTACCCCCCACACGTCGCGCTCGCTCAGCCTCAATGGCTGCCGTGACTCCAGCCAACAACTTCTTTTTATCCTTTTCCTCGCACCACGCTATCATCATGACTACTGGCGCATGGAGACATGCCACTGCATATGAAACATAAGCCGCTTACATGCCGAGGACTTCCCTCCCTCTACATCGAGTGCCTCAGGCTCATGTCAATCATCTGGTCACACCCCCTAAAGGATGGTGGTGTCTCATCGTAACCCTTACCAACCACTCACCACACTACTACTGGCCCGCAAACTTGTACCTGGGATATATGGCGAAACTTTCTCAGTCCGCCCTCTGTGGATGGATCAGCAGTCCTGCAGGACGACGATAACATTTCCTCTCTTTGCGCGAATTTTGTACAACGCATGATCAGTCGATCGCCGATGGTGGTCACCAATACTCTAATGGAGACGGCAATTGTGCTCCTGCTCAGGGCTTGTGCTGCTGATGCTGCTGCACCACTACCACTCTCATACGGAGATACGCCAGCAAGGATCAAGAAGAGAGTGAAAGGCATCCCTGGCATGCTCTATCGGTACAAGGCTTCTTCTGCCTTGGAAATTGAGCTCAAAGAACGAGACTACTGAGGACATCAGGGGTGGTACTTGTCAAGCCTCTCCCACTTTAGTTTACATTACATGTGAACCTCTCCTACAGCAGCGTGGCACCTCCAGATCCACCATCAGAACTCATCAACAACACGTCACTCGAACGCGGTTCACCGTCAGAAAAAACATGAACGCCGCTGACCGTTTCATCGTGGGGTGAGCGTGTTACCTCCAAGCCAACACGCACATGTGAGACAGTCGCAACGTGGTCACAGGCCCCCTTTACGGACGGACACGGTAGTGGCGACAACTGCGCAACGAATTATCGTCGAAAAGTCTGTTATAACATTTCGACCACTTCCTCGCTGAACGGACCGCTGTGGTGTCGTGTAGATCTGATGCCAGTCCGGTTGCTCTCCAACGGCCATGCAGTCTTCAACTTTGTGCTACCACCAAGTGCACGCAATCATCGACATCTGGATCTGTTTGCCGCTGGTCACTCGATTCCTTTATGCTCGACCCCTACTCCATAGCTTGATGAGCTTGGACGAGCTTGAAAAGGTCATGAAAGAATCAATGTAACACCCGAGTGTGACAGTGATATCTTGAAGCCGTCTCTCAAGACGCCAGCGTCGGGCTCCCTTGTCAAGAAAAAGCCGTCACCACGTCCTCCACAATCACGGCCACATCCACATTCTCTCCCCATGCCCAACTCTTCAGCACAATATCGAGTCTCTGCAAGGAAGCCTCTGACTTGCACCACTTCCCTAGAAGCATGGCTCATCCCTAGAGCCTCTTGCTCACCCTCTGATACAGCCCTCAACTAGTGCGACCAGTGGAATAGGTTCTGAAAAGAGCAAATGCATGATCCACGTCCATCGCGGCGCCTATGGAATGCCAGAGAGCATTCACATTTCGCTGCACTACATCATGGTGCTTTCGATCGGAGAACATGTTGAGCAGTATCGAGGCAGGATCCTCGACACGTTCGACAACATGTTCCAGCCTAGTCGGAAATTGATCCGTCGCCATCGGTCGTTCTTGAGACAGGTCTTTGGTAAACAGCAACCATGGGACACATCATCTCAACCCAAGTCGACTCACATTCGCACTCAATCTGCTCCCCTCTATCATTTCACTCATGACTTTTCCAGTGCCAAGACTCTGACTTATACCCCAAGGTCCGTGGCCCGCGCATACAAACACAGCTCCCTCAGCACCAGCCAACGTCCCCACACCGCCCAGATCTTTGTCGTGCACTCTCGCCAATATAGGATCCCCACTCCTCGTCACAGGCCTGAAACACAATCCCTCCCTCACCACCTGGAGATCACTCACCTCGGTGCCATCTTGTCCCAACAGCTCTTTCGCAACAATCATCAGCTCTCGTATCGCCTCTTTCTGCACCTTCGCTTTCTCTGCTGATTCTGGTAATGGTATACTACTGCTGTTCAACCCAGCAACATATATCTCCTCGCCAACACGACTGAATATCTCGGGGCTGAAGCCGCTCTGCATTGTAGTAAAGATGGCATGACATCCGGTTGTTTCGTGCTCTTTCGTCCAGCGTGGTGAGCGCACCACGATACTGTGACCTGCGTATGGTGTGATCGGTATCGAAATGTGAGCTGCAGGAAAGAGATCTCGGAATACTGCTGGGGTCCATGCACCGGAAGCAATGAGAAGACGTGTGCAAGGAATAATGTACTCGTCGCCTGCTTTGGGCCGAATCTGAAGGCCGGAGACATGGTTGCTATCGTCCAGCACAACACTGGTAGCTTGAGCAGGTTGATGAAGCTGGACCCCGGCGCTGATGCAATGATCAAGGAGGAATTGGCACAGCCGGAGAGGGTCGACCTGAGCTACGCTGCCTTCTTCACCGATCGTTTCCACCGTGTCACCCCTACGGCGCTTGAGCCAGGAAGGTCCTGAGCCGATGTGAAACTCGTGTACGCCGGGATCTTGGGCTGCTTGCGCTCTGCTACCGCCTTGTTCTAGCCAATTGTCATCGTGGGCGCCAACTGACCCGCCTCCATTTTTGAGAGATGTGCCTGTGCTTCTCATGTATCCCCAGTTCTTGTAGCCATCGTGTTCATCAGCCAGTTCCTTGTGCAGCCGAAATGATAGTACACCTAGACTTGCTGTCGCAGGGCCGAACCAATCTTCTGCGACGAACCCACCGCTCTTGCCACTTGCACTTGCAAACAAATCTTCAGATACTTCAACGAGGTGGATGTTATCTAGAGCTGCGTGCCTGGATCGCGTAAGGTAGTATGCAGTTGCGCAGCCGATGATGCCAGCACCCAGGATGACTGTGCTATGTCGTCCGCCTTGGTCGCGTGTCGATATGCTGCAGTCATTGCCGGTCGTGGTAGCCAAAGTCGAGGAGGGCATCGTGCAGTGCTCTAGCTGGCGGATTCGTACGAGCGAGCGTTGAGAATGAAAGAGTGGCTGAAAACAATACGAGATGGGCGAAAGTATGCTACTTACCTGGGCCGTAGCATACCAGCAGGACTACATGATAGCCACAGGACTTTCGACAGTGTTGGGTCGTCGAAAAGCCGCTCGTGTGGAAGATCGCTGCAAGATGCCCCGCTGTCATCATACCCTGCTGCAGTGGGGCTGCGACTTCTGCCACGCGAAGAGCTCCGTCCTTTCAATGCTCCCACAGAACTGTTCATCAGTCAGCACACGTCATGTCGAAGACCATCCTTCTCACTGGCGCTTCTCGAGGCATAGGACTCGCCATTGCCCACTACCTCCTCAAGCAATCGCACAGATTGGTCGTCGTAGCTCGAAGCGAAGGACCTTTGCGGGATCTAGAGAAGCAGTACTCAGGCCAAGTCGCAGTTCTGACTGGAGACTTGAAGGACTTTTCCCTTGGCCAAAGGGCTGTCGACCTTGCACAAGAAAAGTTTTCGCAGCTAGATGGTGTGATTGTGAACCATGGCGTGCTCGACCCAGTGAAGAAGTTAGCAGACAGCACAGCGGAGGATTGGAGAGCGGCATACGATATCAATTTCTTCTCGGCTGTCGCAATCGCAACAGCTGCCTTGCCAGCGTTGAGAAAGTCCAAAGGGGTGATCCTCTTCACGTCCTCTGGAGCGGCGTCGAACGCATATCCAACGTGGGGCGCATATGGGTCGTCAAAGTCTGCGCTGAACCATTTGGCATCGACGATCGCAAATGAAGAGAAGGATATCATAAGTATTGCCGTGAGGCCAGGCGTGGTGGATACAGAAATGCAACGTGATATTCGTGAGAAACACAATAATGCTATGGATCCTACGGATGCGGCCAAGTTTGCGGAGCTCAAGAAGAATGGAGGACTGTTGAAGCCAGAACAGCCAGGGCATGTGATGGCAAAGCTGGTTTTGAATGCGCCAACATCGCTTAGGTGAGTGAACTACCAGTAGCCAAGTGGATTGCTCCATCTATGGATCGCATTACTCACACTTCAACAGTGGACAATTCCTCACCTGGAATGCAGCAGAGCTGCAGGAATACCAGGAGTAAAAGCACATACTCAGACGAGAACAAGTGGGAAGAGCTATACTAAACAGCATCTTGTTAGCGGGGCTACATGCCAGGCAACAGGAATTTGCAAATCGTGGATGTGTACGTGTGGATCAGTCGAAAGATGAAAAGCATACATTTTGATCAGCATGAGACGCGAAGTCTTCAGGCTTAGCATGGAATGTTTTGTTGCATCATGGAAAAAAGGTGCCGAAGGAGTGATAGACTTACCAGAAGAGTGTAACATGCAAGAGTTGGTGGAGTCGATTTCGGGGAAATTTCACTTACCTGCTTACAGTCAGCATGTGGCCATCACAGTTGATGGACGGGAGCATGTGAATGCAGGTTGTGGGTTTCAGGTAATCGAACCATACGTTTGATCCGTCATGAAAGATCGGTATTTGATAGTACATATGTTGCTCATCATTGTATCTGTGCAGAACGGCGGCGTGGTTGGAGTATGCTTACCTTATCGCTCATCGCCACATGATGGCTATGCGCCCGAATGTGTGCTGTGTTTGCTGAGACTTCTCCTGCCTCTCTTGCTACATGTCCGTTCAACCGTCAGAGCTTTACATCGTACAAGGCAGCGTCGTGGTACCACTGAGGGCGGTGACAAGAAGATGTTATGGATCGCTCGTTAACGGCACCGATGTACCATCTAAAGCTTCGGAAAAAGTCAGCGCATGGTCATAACTGCGAATAGTCGAGTGAAAATTGTTACGGGGATGTTCTTTTCAGGCAGTGCTTTGGCGGCACGGTCAATCACCACAGAAGCTCTCAAGGAGCTCAATGGTATGATAGGGGCGACAACAGATCATCATTGAAGTGGGTGGGGAAGTGTGATGGAAAGGGAGAATTGCGTACCTCTGTCGTGTTTAGTGGGTGAAGAAGAGAAAATGCGGAAGATGCAAAGCCTTATATACTAGCACTATCTGTAAACAGCCGTTAGCGCCGCGAATCGTAACGAGTCAAGCTGAGATATCTCTTGGCGTGACTTCGACGCCTGAGGACGCGACTTTGGGAACCGGATCTGTGGCTACGACAACAGCAGCCTCACACTTTGCAAGAAATCTACCATCTACCACTTCACGAGCTGGAACCAGGTCTCTTCTATCACCTTCACATCAATTTCATCGCCAAATCAATATAGCTACGATGTCTGACAAGGAGTTTGGAGGTATGTCCTTCCTCGACTTCACTGCATTCCGCTCTGCGATGCGCTCTCCCAATACTTATGGCCGCTACCTTCCTTGTTATCTATGCTGACGAACCTCCGAATAAAGGCAACGATGATCTGTCCCTTCCCAAAGGTGCGTACGCAACTTCATATCACCAGTATATATAAGTATGGCGAAGAAGACTCAGGAGAGGATCGCTTCACATTGCTCCAACGGACGATGAAGCTAAGACAGCACCAAAAGCGACCGTCCAAAAGATCATCAACGAAGTCCTTGCAACCAATCCCGCCTTCAAAGACGCCAACCTTACCTTCGCCAAAGAGACTCGCGACACGCTCATAGAATGCTGCGTCGAGTTCATCACCATGTTGACTTCCGAGGCCAACGATATCGCAGAGAAGGACGCGAAGAAGACGATTGCAGTGGAGCACATCACGAGCGCGTGCACGGAGCTGGGATATCCGGAATTTGTGGGCGAGCTGCAGAAGGTAGCGGCCGAGTTCAAGACACAGCAGGCTGTAAGTGTATACTCATTCTTTCGGTGGAGAGCAGTACTGATGATAGGGCCAGCATCGGGAACGTAAGCAGACCAAGATCGAGCAGAGTGGTATGTCGCATGAGGAGTTACTGAAGGCGCAGGAGGAGCTTTTCAAGAGTGCTGGCGACAAGTACAACGCTGCCCCGGCGGAGTGAATGGTGCGATAATGAATGAGTTGCTGGCTTAGCGAAGGCGTTGGTCGGATGGATAATATGATACCCACGCACTCCCGAGAGTTTGCTGCTTAAGTATGCTTGCTTATGATATGCTGACTGCTTTGAGATTGGTCTATACCAATTCCGTGGTCTACGGCTGGTATTCTCAACAATGACGGGCCATTCCTCGCTTTAAATTGCGCTCAGCGATGAGCAGCCTCCGTGAAGCAGAGCGTTATGGAGCATCCTCCAAGAGAAACGGGTCTCTCATCTGCCCATTCCTTGCAAGGCCTCCTCGTATCGACTGCTTTTTCAAGTGCGCGCGCTGGCCCGGTGACCTTATAGGCGACTCACTGGTTATCACAGGAGCCGTTTCCAGACATGTGAACGGGTCTGCTTCCGTTGCGAACTAGGAAGAGACCGCACGCGAGACTGTGATAGACCTCCCATGCAAGTGGCATGGAAGGCGCCCTGAAAATCTTCCTTTCACGGCCTTCACCACGAAGCTGACTTTAAGAGTTCTGCCTCAAGCACCCAAAGTCTCAACCACTTCTCGTATTTGACCATTTTCTGGCCGTCGCACAAATACCAGGAACCACACGACCACTTCAGGCTCCTTCATCAAATACCCAGACCTCGGCCTTCCACCGCCCGGCAAGAATGGCCCCCACGACACACAACAACCGCATGTTCCATGTCCGCCGCAAGAACAAGAACCTCAACTCGAGACCACCATCCGCAGTATCTACGACAGCAACTCTGAGCTTGAAGCTAGTCTTGCGCAGCTCTGGCCAAGCAACGCGGTAGAGCAGTCTCGACCGAAGCAAACGCGCCAACAGCAGCCTGATATCTGTATGAACGAGCGCCAGCCAAGCCATAAACTCCCTTCAATATCTAGCATCTCAAGTCAATCTGCTGAGAAGTATGCAGTTCATCTCGTAGCCCTGCTCCCTGCTTTGCCTATAGCTTCGAATCACTTCAGGTGGCGCGTCTGTGCCCCGATGCTAAATATCCAGAGCAGAGGCATTGCCACATGGCACCCTTGCGCAGCCTACACCCTTCTGTTTGGCGGGTGCGAAGCAAGATCAGTGTGATTTTGTGGGTCCTAGGTGATGAGACGAAGTTGTCAAGTCGATGAATTAGTTCTCTAGAGGCATATCCCACAGCCTCTTTCTGATGTATGTTGCGACCTCTGATCTTGGAAGGGGCAAGCTTAGCCAGATATACAAAGACCTGATTTTGAATAGATACCGATCACGAGCTCGTTAATGATTCTGCTAGAGATGGGTTGACCAGCGTTTTTGGAAGAGAACATATTGGCGCAGCCTACTACGAAAATTATGTAGTATTATGCCTTGCAAGTATCTTACCTATATCTACTTAAGGGCGATCAAATTCCGAGTGCTACTCAATTTACTACTAATTAAACCGCCTACTAAAACAGTTCTCCTCTACGTATTTACTTGCTAGGCTTAAGCTAGATTTACTTAGGTCCCACCTAAATTTGCTTTTTAGGCACCGCATAAATTTGCTGAGGCTCAATCGAGTTCCTAGGGCTACTCGATCAAAGCGCCCTTGTTCTGCCATCAAATTGCCATTCAACTTCAATGAGCTCCGCATCCGAATATAGCCTAGCGGATCCATGAGATTTGTACGTCAACTTTGCTCAGGAGATTTGAGCCAATCAGCTCGCTAGCTCACGACTCAACTATTTTTTGCCCTTCCAAACCCAATAGAAGAGCACGAAGTGTTGGAGAATCCGGTTCCGCATGGAGGCTGTTTCTTCTTGGCAGCAGCAGGGCTGGCCCTGTAGGAGAACTCACCAAATCTCAACCCCTAGCAACCTCATGGTGTATATAGGAGATGTAGACACCCCCCCCCATCTGATGGGGACAGAGAGGTTGGTCAATATTCACTGCATATAGCTGTTTTGGAGCTGTATAGCACTCAATCTCTCACATTGAAGAATTCTCTGTTCTCTGCAATCCCCAAGTTGATGACTCAGCGCTGTAACTGGAAACACGAAGTGTCCTATCATTCCGGGATCGTATAGCAAGGCTGGGTAGTCTCAGTTTGTTCCGGGATCCTGGCCAGCATACTCTTGTATGCAAACTAGCATACAAAGATGGCGGCCTCTCGCGCAAGTAGTACAGGCAGGTGAGTAAGCACTTCGCAGCCAATCCGTTACCATGAGGTTGAACAACACCTTCTACACCATTACACTTCTCCCGTCTCTTCTCGGCTCCGCCATCGCTGCCACATATTCCAATCCGCTTCGCAGCACGAACGGCGGCGATCCGAACATCGTGTACCATGAAGGCTTCTACTACTTCATGTCGACCAACTTCGAGGACTTGAAGATGACCCGCGCTACGACCTTGGAAGGTCTCAAGACAGGCGAGACGAAGCAGGTCTGGACGGACGCTATCCCGTCGAGGTGTTGCAACGTATGGGCGCCGGAAATGCATTATATCGACGGAGCATGGCACATCTACTATACGGCTGGTCCGAAAACACTGGGAGATCAACGCTCGCATGTCATCAAAGGCGGCAACTCACCCTGGGATACGTACTCTTATCTTGGGCAATTGACCGATGTTTGGGGCATCGATGGTACGCCCAACGTTGACATGCATAAAGTGCTTGAGTTTCTGTGCCACTACGATGCTGCTGCTGGCTGTGTGTAACAGGCTAACCTGCCCACAGGCACTATCCTCCGCTTTCCAGACCAGAACTACTTTGTCTATAGCGGACGCCAAGCAAGTGGCAAACAAAGCCTCTACATCGCACCTCTAATATCACCATCGACAATCGGCAAAGCCAAACTGCTCAGCAGCCCAGATGCAGACTGGGAGACTATTGGCGAGATCGACGTCAACGAGGGTCCCGCCGCACTATACCATGGTGGCAAGACATATCTCACCTTCTCGGCCTCGTACTGTTGGACTCCATCGTATGCTCTTGGCTTACTGACTTACATCAGTGGTGATCCTCTGGAAGCCACAAGCTGGACAAAGAGTGGACCTGTGTTCTCTTCTGCCAACGGACAGTATGGTACTGGGCACAACAGCTTCTTCACAAGTGCAGATAGGAGCGAGATTTGGAACGTGTACCATTCCACGCCAAACTCTGATGGCGATTGCGGTGCTAAACGGTATTCGAATGCGAAGGTTGTAGAGTGGAATTCAGATGGATCGCCGAACTTCGGGAGAGCCCTAGCGTTTGGTAAAGTGCTGCCGGGTCCGAGTGGCGAGTAGCGACATTCGTGAAAGGAGATAGAATGACGATATAGTGACATCAATATCCTGCCGTGATCAATGTGCACTCGTGCATCGCTAAGAATCTCGATAACATGAAGACTATTTGTTCAACATGCAAAGATATGAAAGTGGCGACCATGTCCTGTCGTTATGCTTAAGTGCCAGCATCGATCTGGGCAGGCTGCGACGTAGAACTATAGCTCCTCCAGTCGTGACAAGTCTGCGCAGAAACAGATTCGATGGTGTTTCTTTGCTGGCGGATATCATGCGGCCTTTCCTGCAAGTGGTTGTTAACATTCGGACCAGCATTAGAGATCCAGAAACTTACTAGCACGTTGATGTACATGCCGCCACTAAGATGCCACGCAATGTGACAGTGCATTGGCCTGCGCATGGCAGTTAGCAACGTCGTTCTCCACCAATCTCTGCTATGCTTACCAGACACCAGGATTATCAGCTAGGAAGTCGATCACAAGGTAGTAAGGTGTGCCGAGCCCAGGACCAATTTTCGTTTTTGTGCTGCCGGCTGGTAGTACAGCACGATCCATGAGCTGCACATCTCTTCGTTGAGGGTTTCGAGGGTGAGCTGGATTGACTTCGCCGTTCCATCGTCCAAATCCCTCGGCCCGGACCCAGTAATCATGGCCGTGAAGATGCATCGGGTGTTGTAGAGGATAAACGATGCTGTACAGGATCAGACGTATCGATGAGGGCGCTGCAAGACGGTTGAAGTTGTAAACATTCTGGTTAGTAGGCCATTGATCTCTTCCTCGTGAGGCATCGAGCAGGATCGGGTTGCTGGAGGGACTGTTAGCTTTGCCTGACTACTGTCTGCTTGTCAAGCACTCACTTCCAGTCGGCTTTGAAGGACGAGTTATTCATGACCCAAACGAACTGGCCAGCAGCATTTTGAATGTTCGTCATATTGATCTCGGTGGTGACAGCTGGTTGGTCTGGCGGCGTAAGATGATAGAAAGGTTCTGTCAACTTCAAAGCGTCGTTCGCGCAGTTGTTGTCCTGGATAGGAGTGGCCTGGGACTGCGGCGTAGCGCGAGGGTCTGCATTCTCGTAGTAGATCGCAGCAAGCGCATTCGGCTGATTTGGGAAACTGCAGAGGTTACTGATCTGACTTCGCATCCAGTATACACCGTCTGACTTGCCCGTGGCTTCCACGATGATGTCTGTCCTTTGCCCAACGCCCAACGTGACCCACGCGACTTGGTATGGCTGGACAGGAACAAAGTCGTTTGCGATAATGGTGATCCTGTGCTCATCGATCGTGAAACGCTGGAGACCTTCGGCACCACTATTGATCAGCCGTAGCCGATGTCTCTTGCCACGTTGGAACTTGAATTTGGAGACATCAGTGTTGGGCGTACATGCCACTGTGGTGTTTGAGCAGTCGGCAAACATCTTTCCGTTGATGAGATTGTTGTCAGAGGAAGGTGTCACTCGTTGCCTTAGCGACTCGGCTAGAAGCTGCTCATACTGTCGATGGTAATAGTCGTTGATCATGACCGGCCCAACATCAATGTCGTAGTCGACATGGTTCGGACCATAGATGATCATTGGGCCGAAGACTCCGTCTGTGTATTGCGCACTGTAATGAGCGTGCCACCAGCTGGTGCCATAAGAGTCTGCACGGAATCTATAAGTAAAAGTCTTGCCCGGAGCTATTGGACATTGCGAAGCGCCTGGGACGCCATCGTACCAAGGGGTCTCTCGCTGAAGGAGGCCGTGCCAATGTATCGTGGTGCCTTCTGGTGGGCCGGTGATCACGTTATGGACGGTCACCTCGAACCAATCTCCCCAGTTCGCCTCAAGAGCAGGTCCTGGGTACTGGCCGTTCACGAACAAGCCTTGCTTTTGTACGCCGTCTGGAGCGAGAACTTGCCTAGACACCGTCCAGTCATATCTTCGCACAACGCCAGAGTCTGGCATGACAGGAGGGGCGCCGCCATCAGGCGCCTGGGGGGGTTGACCAATAGGGGCCCCAGGGAGTGAAGCTTGTAAAGGTGGTTGCTGAAAGCCAGGCTGAGCGATATCAGTAAGTCGTCGCGCAAAGACTGCAGTGGGCATACATCGTTGCCAAGATATGATGGCAGACCAGGGAAGTCGAGAGTGCCCAACTGGCTCATACCTTGATCATTATTCGTCAGCGTAGCACAGTCTTCTTCTCCGAATATGACATACCATTGCTCAATCCTTGTGATAGGCCAGACATAATTTGACTAGCACCAAGCAGAGCTCCCAGAAAGCGGGACGACATTGCGAGAAATGCGCGCAAACTTGCGCAGCCCGAAAATGAACGATGGTCGACTGGGTAGAAAAACCTTACCTGTAGCGAACAGGAGCTTCTTATGAAGCATCAACTGCTGTCACATATTGATAGCCAACCATGAACACCTTCATGGCCACTCGTCGGAAATTGCCTGCTCTCGAATCACGAGCGTCCGCAGAATCAACATAGATTTTTCTGCTTCCCTGTATGACACAAAGCTTCCGCATAATGGTCCCAATATTTGATCTGGTGCGCGCGGTCCCAGGTGGCGAAGAGGTCTGTCCATCCCACAAATACACGAGAAAACCAAACCGAGGCGTGTTTGGCATCGAGCACCCCAGACGAAAGGCTCGATGCTGCAGATCTGGTAGGTCACGATCCGTTCGATGGCAAGGTATAGATTCATCGGCATCCATGTTCATAACGATCGCTGTAAGGTCTTCCTGGTCCATAGTCAGATCTCAAGCTCAAGTCTGCACGGCCCGCTGGTCACGACTCGGAGGATCGGAGTAAGGCTGAGGTCTGCTTGGCCTCACAGACTGTGTTCCGGGGCACGAGTCATGAAATCCAGATGCTGGTTTGGCAAGCGACTTCTCGAGGCACTCCCGTCTAGCCGTTATGTCCGTAACTAGCTGTATCAGTCCGCATAGCAGGTGTTGGCATAGAGCTCTCGAATGCAGCTGTGCCTGCTGTCGCGATCAAGCTGAACGAGTGGCGTCAAGGATGACGATGCCTGGAAAGCTCAAATGGTCAATTTTGCATTCTTCTATTGTGCTGGGAGGTGGCAGAGAAGTTAATGCCAAGACAGGCCTCCTGCGTGGTTCCGTGAGGGTGTTGCTGGTTGAACATGGACGACTGTTATTATTCTTCGGGTGGAAGGAGCGAGTTGTGATCCGGAAATGTGGAAGTCGCGAAAGCATTTCATCAAGACGCGAGGTTGTTACAAGGGGTCTGTGCACCGCCGATCAAGGTTCTGCCCCTGGTTGCCTGGTTTCGAGCTGACATCGACCTTCCTGGTACATGTTCGCAGCCGATTCATCCCCGTTCAAGTAGAAGACGTACGAACATGACTACACCACGAAGCTGATCGGTGTCCATCCTCTCTGGCCGTTGGCCTGAACCTCTTGAGCCTGCTTGACACTGTGACGCTTGACACAGCCTCCGAATACCTCTTCTCCCACTCTTCTGCAAGAAATGCCCCCGAGTTGCACGGCACGAACATAAGATCGGCGAAGGTGATCTTTTCGCCAACGAGAATACCGCTGGCCAGTCCTCGAGAGGTGCACACTAATCACGCGCCTGATCTCCTTCTGATACCGTTCAATGGCGCTCGACAAATTATTTTCAGAGTGAAACTGCTCCCTCCTCCCGATTAGCGCTCTTCCCCAGCCAGTAGTCGACACGAAACACTCACAAGGACGTGATTGCGTACTACTGCTGACCATGAGCGCTTGTTCTCTTCGTTTTCTTTTGCCGTGGCCATGCCGTGGCCATGCCGATCAATGCAAACATTTGTCCTTGCTTAGAGTGCTGAAATCTGTGCAATGCGCTGGGACGAGTCTGTGAGGCTCAGTTCACTCCAAACGTGTAACCAGTAACAAGTAACCTTTGACATATCTACCTAGAAAGACCTGTACAATGCCAGCAGGGGTACTTTAGCTCCTCGTTGTCCTCGCTCCTTCCGCTCTGGAGCGAAGCAACGCCCAAAACGCCCCGTCCTCTATCCATGCGGATATCCCTGCCAAGCTCCTAAGTTGTCTTCGTCTTGTCAATCATGCTAGGATACTGCGTCCCAGGGCAGTCTCTTTCCCATTCTCATCCCGTCCTCCTTAGCAGCAGTTCTTCCCTAGTCCTCCAGAATTTCCCTGGCTTCCACCAACTGCCACACCGCTCCCGGGCTGTTGTTGGTGAGGCTGTTGCGTGTCTACAATGCGCTTCTTGATGTCGCCAGCCAGGCTGTAAAAAGCCTTCTCGACGTTGATGTTGCTCTTGGCGGAGACTTCCATAAAAGGTATGCCCAACTCATCCGCCAGCGCTTGGCCTTGTTCAGTCGAAACGGCGCGCTTCTCTTCCCAATCGCATTTATTGCCTATGAGGATTTTGTTCACCCCCTCAGTGGCGTGCTGCTCGACGTTGGAGAACCATGTTCGGATGTCTGGAATGGTAGTGTTAGCTAGCCTATCGCTCCTGCTCCTTCGCAGTTTCGTCAGACATACTGTTAAAGCTACGCTCGTCGGTGACATCGTAGACTAGCAGAATGCCCATAGCGCCTCTGTAGTATGCAGTGGTGATCGTCCTGAAACGCTCTTGCCCCGCGGTGTCCCATATCTGCAGTTTCACTCGTTTGCCGTCGAGCTCAATTGTCCTGATCTTGAAGTCGATACCGATTGTGGTGATGAAGGAGGGCGTGAACGAGTCTTCACTAAACCGCAGGAGACAGCATGACTTTCCTACTCCCGAGTCGCCGATAAGGAGCAGTTTGATCTGGACGAGTTGCCGTCAGTTTTGGGGTGTGTATGTTGTGTATGTGGGGAGTATCATGTGCCAGCAGCTCATCTCAGCAGGAGTGAACCTGGCCATGTCCATACTCCCATGCCAAACTGATCGCCCACCGGAGGTTGCAAAGGCTAGATGATCCTACGTACCAAAAAGTCATAATTCCTCGTGCCTGCCATGGTAGCAGACGCTCTTCCGCCGCGCTCAGCAGCTCGACGGCGGCCTTGTATGTTCCGGTACCACGAGTTGCCGTGTCTTTGTTCGCTGGCGGCTTACGAACCGCGGTAAGTTGTAGAAAGGAGGGTGTCACAAAGAGACTCGCTCGTCGTATTCGAGCGGTTGCGTCTGTTGCACTTGACGTGAGCAGTCGGTGCTTCCGATCGTAGAGTAAGTGGCGTCGTTGTAGTTGTTTGGTGGTGAAGTTGAGCGATAGGTGCTCGATCAAGTCGGATGTTGAGGCGCAGTAGCGATGTGTGAAGCAAGAGCACGGGATGATGGATGTCACCGTGACCAGCCCGCCTGAAAGCGCTGCCAAGACAATCTGTCTCAGAGTGGCGGTGGGAGATGCAAAGTTGGCAGAGAACAGAGACTCAACATTAATTGTTCATGCACGTCAAACAGGAGGGAGTTGTTCGAAAACAGCTTGCAGAGAAGAGATTCTGTTCAATACATATTTTGGCTGCCTGCGCTTGGTCACGCCGTACTATCTCCTGCCACCGAGGCCGTAGCGCTGCCTATGGTCTGGCCACTTCCTTCGCGTGGACTGGCATCATATGAGACTATGTATGCCATTGATGCTGTGCGGCGCCTCGTCTTAGGCCTTGCAGCTGCCGTGCAACCAGACACCGGATTGGCCACTCATGCTTCAGCGTGAATCATCATCACTTCAGTCTTCATGGTTTTGGGAAGGCAGTCCTTCTGCGGCTTAGAACTACCGAAGATCTACCTCATTCTGGCCCACTCCCTATCCTCTTCCATCAAGCAGGAACCGGAGAAGCACCCGTACAAAACACAATAATCTGTAGGTCTAAGCATATGGTGAATGACCCGGATAGCTTCAGGACAAGTAGCCGCATAACGTTTTGAAAAGCCTACGGTTGTCTTCAGATCGGCTAATAAGGAAAGCAATGCCGGCAGAAGGTAATTTGTGGGCCAGCACTCTGCACAGAGCACTTTCGCACTTGGAGGGTCTAGGAGAGCTTGTTGTACCCATGGTAAGATTTCGTATATCTGCGCGAGAAGAGTCTTGGCACGGATGTCTTTTGGTGCGGTGCTGTGCTATTGACGCATTGCTGAGTGCTCTGGCCCTTCCTGTAGTCTTTGCACCATCGCATCATGCCAGCCATCTACTATAAGCCCACCTAATTCTTTCAGCAACTCTTTGCTGCCGTGCCACACCAATCCTGACATCGCAAATTTCCTCGGCGTCCTCTTGGAACTCTTTCAGAATCTGCGTAGGCATTACTAGGACGTAAGAAACAAGTTAGCCATGGCTCTGATAGATGATGTAGCAGCCTTCGAGGTGCAGGCATCCAGGAAGTCGAGCGCGCCTGTGCCTTATTTGCCACTCGCCGCCTGTAGTATCGTTGCTCTCTTTGCACTTACCTTTCTGTGCCGCCTGCCTGAGGACATGCACTTCGCACAAGAGCAGACCCTGATCCTTGTATAGAAGCTCCCCATATTCCGTCGGCGTAGCGTTAGTGAGAATTCGATCGATGTTTCTCAGCTTTCTAACCATCTTCCCCTGTTTGCGCTGCGCTTTCGTGCCGCGCTTTTCTGATAGCGAGGCACGGATGTACGAACCGATGAAGTAAGAGACTAGCAAGCCTGGGGTGAGTGAGATGAACCCAATGAGTAGCTCCTGCGATTTCAGCAAAGAATCAATACCACCCATTGCGATCTCCACATCCACTTTAGTCTTCTGGATCTGGATAAGCAGCGCTCGAATGAGATTTCCTCGTACTGCACCCATCAGCGGTGAGGTAAGATCCTTCTCGTATGCTTTGAGAACGGGAGTGAGGTCTCCTTCGCGCACTTTTTCACGAATCTCTGCGATTTGCGTGTCGGTCAGTGGGGCTGACGAGCCAGTGCTGTTGACTGGGTTATCCACTGCGAAGTCGACGACCATTCTTTCAAGGCTGTTGCGATCGCCCTCTAAGGATCTTTTCGACATGATGCTTATCTCACTGCCTTCGTCATGGCGGATCGTCTTGATCACGTTGCGAGTGGGTTGTATGACCCAATTCTGCCAGAAGTCGATTACTGTTGCGCCTAGATCCTGAACCCATTGCAATATCTCAGTCTGTCGATTAACCAGGATACGCAGGATTGTGCCCAACGACAGTATGCCAGCTGTGATGGGCAGCCAGTACCGAACGTAGCGTGATGGCTTGCCATGTTCCTCAACGAATGCGCGTGTTGATGTGCTGTATTCGTCCAAGCCGAGAACCAGCACTCTCGACAATCTCTCGGCCACCACTTGAGCCTGGACGTTGATGTCCTGCGACTCAACCGCATACAGTGGGTCGTCGTCTGTGAGGTGTCCGACCGCCGAGTCGAACTTTTCGACTGGAGTCTCCATGTCGTTGATCTTAGCCAGGACCGCCTCCATCAAGGCAACGTTCCTCGCTGTGCTTGCCTTCCACTTATGTCTTACATCGACTGCAGCATTGGGACTTGCCAGTCCTTCACCGTGGGCACTCTCATTCGCAAGACCTTCTCCAAGCAGCACTCCTAACGCGTTGGCATTTCTCATCCGCACTTTCTTCAGCGCGCTCTGTTTCCGCCGCACCTCCGTTCTTATCCTGGTGACTGGACTAATCACCTGCTTGTGCAGTTCTTTTACGCTCCTTTCTTTGACAACCTGTCTCACTAGTCCATAGAACTGCTTCCATCTCTCCGTCACGCTCTGGTTCACGTCTTGCCCCACGCCCGAGATACTGAACTTCCCTCCACGTGCTTTCACATCTTCCCATACTTTGCTGCCGAAGTCATATAAGCGTAACGGACTGATCTGTATGCTATACAGCGCTGTATATCGTTGCGAGCCGAGCACTTCGTCCCAGTACCAAATTTCGTCGCTGAGTCGGACTGCCTAAACAGCAGCATATTAGCTATGCACAGCTAGCATCGAGACAGGAGCGCGCTTCAAAGCGAGTGACAACGTTCTGAGCCACACCTCGTGCCTCTCTATACATACCTGATCCAAAATCCGCCCCAAGACAATCCCATAAACCTGCATCGTGGCCTTACTAACCAGCAACCACTCCAACTCATCCTCACTCTTCTCTTCCACAGCCTCGCTCAGCGTGCTCAGCAACACCTGAACCTGCCCCGGCCGTAACAGATTCCTTCCCTCCCCAGAACTCAGCCCTCTAATCGCACCCTGCAGTGCGATAACGCGCTTCGATGGCAGAGCATCTTGTATCGATGCAGTAATTTGCGAAGGTAGGTCCGCTAATTGTAGGCGATCGAGTTGCGTGTCGATCCGGCGAACTTGATCCAGGACGAAGCTCATCGTTGCTTCTCTCAGTTCATGCGAACATCGGCATCTGGACGGCAGTGCTCCAGTGCCACTGAAAGTGGTCAATTGTTTTTTCAGATGAATGGTAAAGGCACGCGTAGGTGGAAAGTGACGTAGTGTCGACAGGGGAAAGATCGTGGAGACGGGACGGTAGCTGGAGCTTCTTTCAAGGTCGGCGAAGTCGGCTTGCTTGCAGCTTCAAGACCGCTGGCTCGGTCGTGCGAGCATCAGTAGTGTGGTCAGCTGAGGACATGTTCAGTAGTACAGAAGTAGAGGTGTGCGGCCGGCTTGCAGCTTGATTCAGTACATATGTAGTTCTGTTCTCCTCCTCAGCTGCAACTCTCATCGTCTCCTTTCCAGGACTTGAAACTCATCTCAGGCTCTTCTTCAATACAAGGTCTTTCATTAGACTACCCGCTCATAAATCTGCCGTGTAATATATACAAGAGTCCCAAAGCTTTCAGCGGCTCTGCCTTGCGACGGTCGCTCTGCGTACGCCACAACTCCGCCTCAATGCATACCCAACCGCTCTGAAAGGCGTCATAAAAAGCCACTCGCAAAAGGTTGCGCTTTAAACGCCAGATGCCACCTCGAAATGCGATGCTGCACCCTACTGAGCTTTTCGCAGCTTCGCCATCTTCCGCTCTCTCCTCCTCTTCGCCGCCTCTGGACCACTCTCGGTGTCGAGAACGTAATCCCACCACCTGAACGAGCTCGAATAGTTGCCAATGAACTTCTCGTGGTGCGTGTCATGGTGGTCTGCGCCAGCCCAGAATGGCAGAAAATGGTGCAAGCTCCATGGAAACTCGTAGCCGGAGTGGGCGTCAATGGCTTGGAAGAGACGGAACACGATCCAGACATACATGGTCAAGATGTGCAGATCCTTGGTAATTGCACACCATAAGATTGGCGTACCGACTGTGCCCAGTCCCAAGATCATGACTTCAATTGGCGATGCGTATTCTGCTGCGAGGCCGAATGGCGCCGAGTATTGGTGGTGAATCTTGTGGATGTTCTTGTAAAGGGGTCCCCAATGCATCGCTCGATGTGTCCAGTAATGCCATGCGTCCTCAAGAACGAAGAAGATCGCGATCTGGTATGCCATCTTCCACCATGCCGGGAAGGGCACGCTCGTGGCTAGACCGCAGTACTGCGCCATAGGATGGAAGAGCCAAATCTGAGGAAGCTCGACGGTGAAATGACTGAGAAGAACGAGCATCGCACAATCCCATTGCTCTTTCGCTGAAGGTATCTTCTGGTTCTGAATTTTATATTTGTTGAGCGCAGGTATCCGGTCGATGACGATCCATGGCAGACTACGCCCGAAGTACACGACCTCATGCATGACGAAGCTCATAATTCCAGTGGCAAGGACATCGTTGCCCATGAAGGCGTACCACGCAGCCCATAATCGTTCGAAGTAGTTTAGCGAGACATTGTATTGGGAGATTTGATCGAATTCGTGCCAATAGGTGTTTTTAGTATGCGGTAACATCGCATCCGCGATCGAGTACGCGGTAGTATTGTTGATCGCATGGTTGCTGGAGAAAAAGGACATAGCGTCAGTTAATGATCGTTCAAAGAGCCAGGACCGTGCTCTTCATCATGAGCAAGCAGAAACGTCTGAGGACAAAAGCTTGTGATACGGAATTGTCCTCAGGCTTTGTTGAGCCTGAGGAGAGGGGCGAGAGATGAGCTCACAGGTAATCCATTCCCAAAGTGATGGACATGGTGCTGGTGTTTGCCGTACACACTCAGCAGGCTTGGCAGAAGACGTAGAGGTTGTGTTTCTTAGGAAGGAGAGTGCTAAGAACGAGTGTGTGAGCGCCTCAAAAACGATGACCGTCAAGCAGGAGCAAAATAATCGAACCACAATCTCTCAGGGTCGCGCGCTAGCGCACGTCTATTTCACTAGCGCTGCATTGCCCTCACGATCTCGGAATCGCCAAGCCCAGATAGTCCAGTCAGAAATGCTACATCGTGAGTAAATGCAGGGGCAAAATCTGCTACTGCATGAATCTGCCAGCGTCTTTGGTATGCTCTTGTTGGAAATGATCATTATTGTGTCGACTACAAACGACAAGTCTAGAGCAATTGCCCCTGGCTAAAGACCCTTGTCGATTCCAGATCTGATCACGTGCCTCGAAACTCTAACAAGGAAGTGCCTGTGGCAACAACGGACTCGTACGACCTTGGCAACAACATCACGACATATGGTCGAACCGCACTTTGTTTGGCCTCATCAGACACATCCGATAATCGGGAACGGCCGTACAACGCCAAGAGAAGCCATTCATTACGGAGACGGGAAACGTCACCGACCAATCCACGAAGTCCAGACGGCACCACCAACGCCACCTGTACAATCGAAGAGGAACGCGTCATCTTCCTATTCGCGCCTCGAGCATCTGCAAACCTCTATCTCTTGCCTTTGCATTATCATAATCGAGGATAAAATCCCACCTGCGAGGCAACCTGTCTTTGAGGCCAGCAATGCTCATCTCGTAATCTGGATTTCTTCCTGTAAAGATAAGACCAGTGCCACGACTGGACTCTACGACGCGCTGAGTACGTGGTCGCCGGATTTCATCGTACACCTGCAGTGCAGCTGGACCGTCCTTGGATGTTTTGATCCGACCAAGCAAAGATGACAAAATCAGCGCGTCTTCGACCGATATGCCACCGCCACTGCCCTGCCAAGGAGTTGTTGCATGCGCAGCATCGCCCATAACGCATATCGAACCATTGACATAGGTACGTGCGGGAGGATGTTCCTTGTGGCTGACGCACCCCACAGAATATTCATCTCCAAGCACTTCGGCCAAAGCCTTTTGAAGACGTTCCGGCCAGCGATTGAAGGATTTCTTGAACTGCGCTGTATCGATCTGCTTCATCCATTCGTTGTCCGGGATGTCCATCTTGATGGTGGCGATGAATTGGACCAGCTTACCTTCGCTGAGGACGTTGTGCATCATGAAGGTATCTTCGCCAAACCATGCCCACTCCTGGACATCATCCAAGTCCACGTACTCGGCACCTAAGATGGATCTCATCTTCTCATATGGCTGCAGCGAGAGCGTCGCGATCCAGCCCGAGGATACCGGCGTGACAGCAGGATCGTGCTCATCGAGGATTATTCTCCGCACAGTGCTATGTATGCCGTCCGCACCAATGAGCACATCGCATTCATGAGTTGAGCCATTAGCAAAACGCAATGTAAGCGACCCGTCTTCTTTCTTGTCGACGTTGATCAACTTCTTCGAAGCATGCATTCTATCGGCCGGCACATCCTTTAGCAGTTCCTTGAGGAAAGCAGCACGGTGAACAATACTAGTCAACCGCTTGCCATCCTTCCTGGCATCAATCTCATCCGCCATCTTGCCCTGGTCCTGTCCTTGGGCAAGCATGAAGCGGACGCCATGATGATCAACGGACCCGGCATTTTCGAGACATGGCCGCGCACCAATCAGTTCCAGTGCTTGGAAGGCATTACGGGCAATGCCTATAGCGAGACCTGCTTCCTTGAATGCCGGCGCAGACTCGAAGATGTGCACGTCCAGGTGATCGTATTTCAAAAGTGGGTAGAGAAGTGCTGCACCAGCCAGTCCTCCGCCTGATATCGCAACTCTTATTCTCTGTTGCGCTTGCGACATGGCTTCTTCTAAAATCCGTAAATGCGGAAAACGACGGAAGTCATGTCAAGACGTACCTGCATATATGTACCTTGTTGGACGTTTCGACACAGGAGATATGCGGCGCAGCTGTGATATCATAGCTCGCGTTAGCTTGAACTGTACGGCTCCTATGCCTAGCCCTATGATCATCGAACAAATAGCAGAACTGCGAAGTTGTCTTTGAGTACCACTTTTTGTTGCCTCGCTGTTCCAAAGACCAGAGAGTCTCAGCACATTTCACGCCACATGGCTGCCATTGAGATTTCTGCTCTATACTGAAAGGCTAGGTACTCAAGATTTATTTACTTGCCACCACGACCACCCACACTGTTCAGCGCATCGACTTGTGCTTGGCTCAAGCTGATCGAAGGTAGCGCCTTCTTCCCACTCGCGGGAGATGGCATGAAACCTGTATCCACAAAGAACTTGAGATATGCTCCAACAGCCTCCTCGGTGACAGTGGCGGGCGCAACCTTCTTCAGCTTCTGCGTGTCAGCTTGCAAAGCACGCTGCGAATTGCTGTCGTCCAGGTTCGGAGCCTTGGTAGCACCCGGCAAGTCTCCCGTTACCATGTGGTACAGTCCGAGGAGGGCCAGCTCCTCCTTGCTGTCTTCCACAAACTTTTCGATCTTGTGCTTCCAGCTCTCATAGGGCTCTTCAGGCACGTTGTAGCCATATGCCTCGAGAGCGCTGAGATACTCGTTGAAGGTCAGACGAGGACGTGCGTCAACGTGATGGACATTGCCGCTTTCTCCATAGAATGACACTGCGTTCACAATGCGCGCAACCCGAGTGACAGGCACCATATTGATCGTGTTTTTCACATCAGGTCTTGCGCCAATCTGAACACAACCCTTCAGCATTCTCACTAGGAAGTCGTCGGTGTTGCTGATGCCGTTCTCGGGGTCACCCATAACATAGCCAGGGCGAATGATCACACCATTGAGACCGCGCTTGCATGCTTCACGGATGACTGCCTCGGATACCCATTTGCTTTGGCCATATCCTGTACCCAAACCTTGTCGGCTGCCTTCAAGAGTGTCCAATTCAAGCACTGGTTGACCAGAAGCCGACTGCTTGACGAAGTGTTCGGTATCCAATGCACTCGTGGAGCTGATGAACGACAATCGTTTATGCTTGCCAGTCGCACAGAGCTTGATAGCCTCGATAGTGCTAGTAACATTGGCAGATTTGAGGTTCTCATATGGCATGAGCCAATGGACACGAGCACCGTTGTGGATGATGAGATCGGCGCTGTTCACGATCTTGGTGTAGTCGCTGGCGCTCAGGCCGAGTTTAGTATCCTCAAGGTCACCCACTACGATCTCGAGCACACCTTCAGTCTCCCACCAGTCTTCCCAAAGCCCATATGCGGTGCATGTCTGCCTTATCCTATGCATACCTTCTCGGGGTGATGGAGCTCGAACATGGGCATAGACGTGGTTCGGTGGACTTCTGTTCAAAGCATCATGCAGGATGTATGCGCCGAGGAACCCCGTAGCGCCCGTCAGCAGAATGTTGATGCCGGCCTCGGTGCTTCGTATTGGGCTGCTGGAGATTGATGTGGGAAGTTTTGCAATCTGGTTGGCTAAGTCGTTTGCATAGTGCTCGGTCTGTTTCTCGTCTTTTTCGTCTGCGGCATCTAGTCTGAGACCTACCGGATCCAGTGATCTATCGATGTATCTCGCGACACTCTTGAGCGTCGGCTGTCCGCCAGCCATGACAGACATTGGAAGATTGGCTCCTGCCCACTTCTTGTTAATCTTTGGCACGATCCGTACAGTCATGAGACTGTCGCCTCCAAGATCGTAGAAGCTTGTGTCACGTGGCAGTGTCTCCGCAGTATGATTCCTGGTCCTGAGGAGGTCTGCCCAGATCTCGGCCAGTGCATTCTCGGTCTCGGTTCGAGAAGAGAGATCAGCTGCTTGAGGCACTGAGCCAAGTAAATCAGCTTGCTCAGGGAATGGCAACGCTCGCTTATCAACCTTTCCATTTGGTGTCAAGGGCAGACGCAGCATGGGTATGAACAGCGTTGGAACAGCATATGACGGGACTTTCTTCTTAAGTAGTTCTCGAGCATTGTTTGTTAACAGGTCGAAAATCCTGATGCGGTCTGCAAGAGTGTGCTCCTCCTTGGCAGATGTTCTTCTGCGTGAAGTGCCGTTGGCTTGGAGAAGACCGTTAGCTGCCGATCTTTGTGCTTGATCTTCGCGCTCCTGATACCACTCTTTCCATTTTTGCATGTCAGGCACATAGTATGACACAAGAATCTGTTCTTCGTTGTGGTCGCGCTTGACTAAGGTCACATTTTCGCGGATCAGAGGATGTTGGCTGAGGTGAGTATCAATTTCACCAAGCTCAATTCGAAAGCCTCGAATCTTGACTTGATCATCTGCACGACCAACACACTCGACATTACCGTCGGGCATATATCGGCCCAGGTCGCCTGACCGATACATACGGTCTCGTGGACCCAAGTACTGCTCCCGCCATGGCTCCGCTTTGTCTGCAGCTTCTACACGCTTCTTGTCTTCGTCAACCCACCGCTTGTTGTCAACGAACCAGTTCCAGACGAATTTCTCGGCGTTCTTCGCTGCATCGCCAAGGTACTCCTCGGCCAGGCCACCTGCACGGACGTAAATCTCACCAATCTCGCCTACTTCACACTGCCTTTCTTTCTTCTCGCGATCAACGACCAGGAGCTGAACATCCAGCATGCCAGTACCAGCGGGAATGACGTCTCCCATATTCTCAAGGTAAGCAGGGTCTTCGTTGAGCGAAGGGATTTCGTAGAAGCTGACAGCACGTTGAGTTTCTGTCGTGCCGTACATGTTCTTGATACGACAGTTTGGCGCGAGTTGTTGAAGACGACGACAGTCACGTTTCAGCAAGACGTCGCCAACGAAGAAAGCCCCGTGTAGACTTTCCACTTTGGGCTCTGTGCTACCTAGCAGAATCTGACCCATAGCTGGCGTAAGATGTGTGACTGTGATACCGTTCTCGCTGGCCCACCTTGCAAGTCGATCGAACGTGATATCTTCTGCGGGAGGAACGATCAGACTTGCTCCGAGGAAGAGTGGTGTGAATATGTCTCTCTGGATCGGATCGTGTGCAATACCGCTCAGCATAGAGAAGCGTTCCTTTTCAGTCAAATTGAAGCGCTGCGACATCCACGGAAAGTAGTATGCAAGCGAGAAGTGTCTGCCCTTCACTCCTTTAGGCCTACCTTCGGAGCCGGATGTAAAGGACAAAGTAGGCGTGCTATCAGGTCCAACCAGTACTCCAGGTAAACTTCCCTTCTTCCGGTGCTGCTCGTGTAACGCATCTGAGCCACCTTCAAGAGAGCCACCAAGGACAGACCCTTCGTCTTGTAGCTTCAGTGCTGGAACTTCAGTTCGCAACTGCAGCTTTTCGCTGATGAATGACCTAACAGTCTGGTGCAAGGGTCCAGAGTCCTGGATCGCCTTATCGATATTGATCAGCGCTCTCGGCTGGGCGACTTCCAGGTATATAATCTGCCGGTCTGGCGGATACGCAGGATCGATCACACTGAAAGTGGCACCAGCTTTGAGCACGCCCATTACTGCCACGACAAGATCGACACCTCTATGAGCATAGACCATGACGACCTCGCCACGTTGGACGCCATTGCTGACCAGATGATGCGCAACAATGTTGGAAGCCTCGTTGATAGTCTTGTAGCTGAATTCTCGCTTTGGTGACGTTGAAGATGCTGTCTCTACGACACAAGAGCGATGTGGGTGTTTGGCGGCATTGGCTGCGAAGATCTCGTGTATAGCTCCACGATAGTCAGACCAGTGAAGGTCCGATGTTGGGTCCGGGCGCACATCTGAGGTGTTGGCGGCCATTGTGTGGTACTCGGTCGGGCCAAATATATGGTTTATCTGGTCAATGGCGTGTTGGAGTCATCGACCGGGCCTTGTCTTCCAGCAATTTGTGCTTTGTCAATGTCGGATTATGAGGAGACAGATTGCGAGATGTCGACCACAAGTACGTGTGCTTATCGTGCTTGTACTCATATGGGTCCGTCAGGCGTGACTCTTCAGTTGAGCATCACACGATCGAAGTGATTTCACTTCAGCATTTTGTCTCTGGCTGACTCAAGACGGCTGACGCTAGGCTATATCAGTCATAGCACAAACCGACATCCTTCCAACCTTCTTGCCTTCTTGAGGACTCCCACTTCTCCCTCACATCATGTTCCAGCTGTCGCTTTTGCGAGAACATGTGCGCTAGAACATCAACATGGCGACGGCTAGCGTGAGTGGCCGAAGCCGCCATGTCCCTCGATCGTCCAAATTGCAACGTTTGAAAGCGTCGACGAAGCACAAGACGTTGAAGCCTGAGGACGAAGTCGCACCCAAGCCTGATCTCGAGGAACTGCGACGACGACGATTGGCGTACCTGGCCGTATCTCCCGAAGCTCGTAGGCGGGTGACTTCGACTTCCGCCAGTCGTGTAGTCAAGCCAAGAGGGAAAGAGACCACGAAATCGACAGCAGACAAACCGGTCAGTGAGCACAGAAGGAGAAGGCGCAGAAGCAGCTCGGACGAGACCGAAAGAAGCAGTCGCAGCAGTCGAGACAGAACTGACGACTATGTATATCGCACAAGACATGCGACGTCTGACCGTCGAAGCAGCGAAGGTCCAGCACAATTAGACGAAAAGCGACGCTCAAGCCACATCAGCTCATCGCATCGACATAGCTTGCCTACTGTCGTAGAGACAGAAGTCACGCCGAATGATAGCATATCGCAAGTTGGTATGCGCCCGTCGCAACCTTCCAAGACGCCGCGAGCCTCGCGGTCTTCTGTCAAGCGCAGCAGTACATCATCGGCTAAGCTGACGTCGATCGCTGAGGGTGATGACGAAAAGCCTCTCACTTCTTCATCGGGAAGATCAAGCAAGCGCGACTCCACGTCGTCTGTGCTAGGATCACTGTTCAGGCGGCATACTGAACCCAATGTGCCTGCCACGCCTCGTCTGGTAGAGTGCTTGACATGCGCTGCAGATGATGTGCCAATAGCGAAATCTGCCAAATTGGGCTGTAATCACAGAATGTGCCATGATTGTCTAAAACGTGTCTTCGAGATGTCCGTAAAGGACCCTGCTCACATGCCTCCCAGGTGCTGCTCAAGTGAGCACATTCCGCTCAAGCATGTCGACAAGCTGTTTGACATTAAGTTCAAAATGCTCTGGAACCGCAAATATCAGGAGTATCACACCAAAGACCGAATCTACTGCCCGGCGACGAAGTGTGGCGAATGGATCAAGCCAAGCAACATACACGCTTCCCAAGGACGAAGATATGCCGAGTGTCCTCGTTGCAAGACGAAAGTCTGCATCTCATGTAATGGCAAGATGCATAAGTCGAAACACTGCCCGCAAGACCCTGAAATCGCGAAGCTGGTCGAGCAAGCTAAGGCGGAGGGTTGGAAGACTTGCTACAATTGCCACGCTATGGTTGAGCTGATTGAAGGATGTAACCACATGACCTGTCGCTGCATGGCAGAGTTTTGTATGGTCTGTGGAGCCAAGTGGAAGACCTGCGAATGTCCCTGGTTCAATTACAATCGAGTACCAGATGCAGACCGTCTCAACGAGTGGCGAATACCGGAGCCAATACAGATCGTGTACAGGAGGGCATTTGGAGCACCAGAGCCTGGACAGCCTCTTGCGCCAGCGCCAGCAGCGGATGCCGTCCCACCACGACGGCATCGAAGACCCCAAACATATCAAGCCGAGCTCGATCAACGCCGCAGGCAGGAGCGTCTCGACGAAGATCTCGCACGAAGATTACAGCTTGCATCATTGATAGAGCCTGATGGACAGCCACTACAGCGACAACAACAGACTGATGTCGAGGCGTGGGGTCTCGATAACAATGCCGGACACTTCCTAAACGACAACTTTGTACAGAATGCCGCGAACGTGGTTATGAGTGCTTTTGGCGACGCAGCGATGGGCCGAAGAGGTGAACGAGCCTCCGGACGTCGGCGCAGAGCAAAGGAGAGCCAGGCCGCTGAAGCTGGTTTGGCACCAAACTTCCTTGGTGATGAAAGCGTGCTTGGGGTGAACACTGCGACACCCCGAGCGCGCAATGCGCGTTGACCTCGAAACGATACGAAAGACGCCATCCACCTTAAGTAGAAGCCATGTGAAACCATATATGTTGACGAATAATGATGTAGGATACTACCACACATGAACGACGTCCAGTCACCACCATCTTTGTTTGGATCCGCGCGCTAAATGTCGCGAGACACCATTACACTCTACGATTGGATATGTCTTTGCTGCTCGTGGGATGTGCCACGTGTCTTTTCAGCCATGGCTGTACTGCATTACTATTCACTTGTCAAACCGAACATCACAATGCCTGCACTAATACGGGCCAGAATCTCACGCAAGCACTGCCACACGACACTTATGCAGGAGACCTACCACAACAAATCAAGTCTCGAGAGCAGTCAAATTAGGTGCGGATAGTCTATTATGATTCCAAGAACGAAGACCGCCATGAAGACGACTCCGCGTGCGACGATGCTGCTTACGCAGAATGCGCCTTTGAGACTTGGAAGATAACAGTCGGTGAGTTTATGTACGCGAAATGCTCCATCATAACAAACGCCGGATCAAGATTGGCAAGGGTGCTCTAATATCACCATGGAGGAAGACAATAATGGTGACACTGTCACCACATCAACCGAGGAAGCAAAGTCTCGAATACAAGAACGTTTTAAGCACCACCAATCGCAGCATGACTGCAGACGAGCCACACGTCCTGAACGTTTGGTTTGAAGCAGCCACGAAACCTGTTTCGTTTCTCTTCGGATCAGTTTCGTGGATGCAACACTTCCGACTGTATTGACGCTCTTGCTTAAGATGGAGCGAAACACAACGGCACATACTGTCATCGCTTCGAGTCCACGACATCATTCCCCATCATCATCATTCACTCCGTCTACAACGCGCTAACCTTACAGAGCTGGTGTACATAAGCAGTCCGTTCGACGCCTTACCCTGGCTTGGCAGCTGCAAGCACTTTACGCAATCGCGTCGACGCGCCTGCCATGACTCGTCACGCGCTCGCTTGCATGTCGCATACGGCAGCATGGAACATGGATGTGGCGACACATTGCCCACCTGTATCTGTCAAATTTCACGAGCTCATTATGCCTCCTCGCTTTTTGTACCCTTCATCTATCTTTGCGTCGCCCCTTGCAATAGTTGGCAAACTCGAAAGGCCTGGCACAAGGTCTTCAACCACACTGCCAAACACCACGCTGCTACGCTGCTGCTCGGCGGATTCTGCAAGATGTTGTAGGTGCCAACAAGGGGCATATCTGTGAAGTCGCGCATTGATCACTGTTCGCTGCTGGCGTAGCGGGTCCTCGAACCCATGGCTTCAATGTAGAGTAAATTGTCGGAGGCACATAAGACGATGGCATCAAGATACCCGGTCGGAACCATTTATGGCCACGGCCGTTGGTAGGATGGCGCCGGCTAGGGAACATGACAGTATTGCCTCAAGTTTGACTTGGTGTAGGATGTGCTCCGGTTTGTCTAATCGTGTCAGAAAAATCCTATGCCAGTCTGGGCTGATCGCTCCTTCAACGCCACGCTTGCTAATGCTACTGCAAATTGAACCCAAATGCACGCTCAATTGTTACCAACGCTCATCACAACCAAAGAAATTCATTGCTTCTCCCAGCTCCAAGACATGCTCATGCCGTGCAAGCCACTAGCTCGTCACCCGTCTGATCCATAGACCTTCTTCTTCGCCTTCCTTGCGTCGTGCCCGCGCGATCGCAATGCCGATTCCTCGTTCTTCCAGCTGGACTACCGCCAGTGTCGACCTCAACTCCTTGAGTCCCTCCTCAGCATCTCGAACCTGACTCCAGGTCACCTCTAAAGGACTTGCGTCTCTGATCTTAACCAAATCTGCCATTGCCCTCTCGATGTTTCTCCTCTGGTGAATCTTGTCCTGCTCCTCTCGCACAAGCACGTCTATATGCGACATCAGAGACGCTGCTGTGAGGAGTTCTGGTGGAGCCGGGAGCTTTTTGTTCGCGCCACCGTTATCGTGATCGGTAAATGGACGAGTGTTGGTGACGGCGTACGATTGAGCGCTTGCAGGAGCAGCGTACAGTTGATGCTGAGCGAGGGATGTCTTTCGTGGCGGTGGGGTCCACATGTCTTTGTCTACGCGCTGTACTGGTCGGTTACGAGAGAGGATCGATTGAAACTGCGGCTGTCTGAACTTTTGTGGAACCAGTGGCGGAGGACTGTGAGGAGGGGAGTCTGGACGCATGTCTCTGGTCTTGCTTGTGTGCACGGTGCTCCAACTGAAACGGCTCGTAGGTAGTGGTTCGCAGTTGTCTCTACTGTGTCTTGGTGTCGGGTTACCCGTATCCATTGATGGGCGAGAATGAGGTGTGACGGAAGGAGCGACTGTGGTCCAGCTGAAGTGACTTCCTGGTTGTGTCGATGGGCGCGAGTGCTCAAAAACAGCCAGAGTTTCTTGAGTTGTGGAAGGTGGGAAATTTTCGGATGCTAGTGATAGTGAATGCTCGCTCGGTGTCGGCTTGCGCTTGATGGCCTGCATCTTCGATGGTATTGGGGTCTCAGGCAACGCATAAGCATTCACTGGGACCTGCTTCGGGCCGCCGATTGGTATCTGGTAATAGTCGTTTGAGATCTCGGACACAGGTGAGACGGTCTGACTGTGCTCCGGGTCCCAGTCGAAGCGGGGTAGGCGATCCACATGCAAGTCGTCGTGATCACTATGAGTAGATACTGGTGAAACGCTTCTCGCAGTGTGGGAAGGCCTCCTCTGAAGTCTTGAAGAAGATGTCCGTCTTTGAACTTCGAATCCCCCTTTGCACGAAGTCTGGTCTTGGTATTCGGCAGGTTTCGCCCAGTCTGGAGTTCGTTTGATCGCTCCATACTCTCTAAATTCCCTCGACAATTCATCATACTTCAGGTCATGTGTTGTGATGATTGATGGTTTGTTGTGCAACAGCCCTCGAACCTGCTTGAAGATAGGAAGTCGAGACGGCCTGACTTGTGGGTCACCATCGTGGAGATGCTATCGAAGAAAAAGCTGTTAGTCGCAGGCGGGTGTTTGTCACAGTAGAAGGAAACAGTCGCGAATTCGCAAAGAGCCGACTCTGCACGTTGTGACGCAGCACCGAGCTGAGTAGAACGCTGCATGATGATCTACAGCTTTCTGGGCGTACCTGATCGGGATGTGCGTGCTCACTATTCGTCTTGTCCGACCTCGACTTCGAACCCCGAAGGGAAAGCGGAGGAACATGCGGCATATCTGGTGGGTCTTCGACAGAATCGTGGCGGAAGACAGAGGCGGAAGGCGCGAGAGAGCCCCGCACAGGCTTTTGTATCCCCGGGGTTCCTTTGGCTATGGTATAGGTGTTGTGGTTATGCATGGATGGCAGATTGGTACCCGGCATATTGACCTCACAAATCTCCCGTGACGGCGAACGGCCGAAGGGCTCGCGGGTTGGATCAAAGTCTGTTCGGCTGTCCAAGATATACCCTGCAGTGGATGATGAAATGAGGCGCGTGACAAAGCGATGCTCGCAACAAAATGTTGCAAAGGTTGTGTCAAGAAGCAACTCCGTCGTCAAGTCGTCGTGTTCGTAAGATGCAGCAAGACTCGAAGAAGCGTGGAGTAGTTCTATCGAAGAGTGCTGAGGCCGTATCGTCATCTGTTCCAAGGCTGCCACGAGCACAAGAGGAGACTGCCCCTGCCGTTGTCGGCTGTCAAATGCTTGTTGTGGTTTCATCTATCATCATGAAACGTGCCAGGGTGATGTTTGAAGAAAGCTGCGAGCAGGGGTCATTGATAGGTCCAGCGGCATTCGACGCTTCTCGTTCTCGGGCACTAACAATCATCACCCGGCCACTGGGCAACGGTTTGATCGATGCGAACAGATCCAGCATCTGCAACATCGAGCGACTGACCGCAACCCTATCATGTGCCAGCGGCAGTGGAAGAGGATGGTACGTACAGTACTGCGGCTGGACCCACAAATGATGCAAACATTGACCATACGTCCCTCGGAATGAGTAAGCAGAGCACAGACCCGTCCGGCCAAAGGATCCTCGTACGATATCAAGATCTTGTCGAATATCTTCGGATGGGCACTGTCTAATCTCACTGTACGACATCATTTCCATCGTCAAGGCGTTCTGGTGAGCGCGGGTTCCAGATTGGTGGTTTATCAGCTTCAATACCCTCCTTTTGATCACGTCTTGGGGTACTCCTACCTTTCTCAACCTTCCTCTGTCAATAACACCCCAAAAAGGCGACATGAATTATACCAGAGTCTCCTTCGCCGTCCTCCTGGCAGCCGCTTTCTACGGCATCTATTCAGTCCTAGAAGCAAACCTCTCAAGCTTCTACATCTTCACCCCCGAACACCTCCACGAAATTTCCCTCTCAGCGATCGAGCAACACGGCAACAATACCGAAGCCCTAGTCGCCAACATAGTCGCCAATCTCCGCTCAGTCGACAGCCTTAGACCCCACATCAACATTGAGCAAGAATGGGTCTTCAACAATGCCGGCGGAGCAATGGGCGCAATGTACATAATCCACGCTAGTACGTCAATGCCTACCAAACTTTGCCACCTCTCTCTCACACACCCTCCCTCTCCTAGGCATAACGGAGTACCTCATAATTTTCGGCACCGCAATCGGCACAGAAGGCCACACCGGCCGCCACACCGCCGACGACTACTTCCACATCCTCAAAGGCACCCAACTCGCGTACACCCCAGGTTCCTACGAACCAGGTAAGTGAGCAAAGCAAGCCAAGCAAATCCAGCGAAACCCCCAGTGAACCTCTCACGCTCCCCCCAATACTCACTAGTTCCTTTTTAGAAATTTACCCTGTAGGCAGCGTGCACCATCTCCGCCGAGGGGACGTGAAGCAATACAAAATGGATTCTGCCTGTTTCGCGCTGGAATATGCCCGCGGGTGGATCCCTCCGATGCTGGGATTCGGGTATGCGGATACGTTTTCGAGTACGTTGGATTTTCCGACGTTGTGGGCGACGACGAGGATTACGGGAAGGGAGATGATTGGCAATCTAGTCAAGGGAAAGCTCTGAGGAGGATAGCATGCGGTTGGAAAAGATTGTACAGTATGTTCTTGTAATAACAGTATTCTTGACGCCCTCGCTATGCTCGCTGCATGGGTATCAAGCAGAGTGTGTACAACAAAGCCTCCTGCGTATTCTGATTGATTGTATACGCAGGCCTGCCTGAGTGCTATTACATCCTCCCAAATATACAATCACGACTTCCTCTTGCTCTTCCCACACTCCCTCTTATGAAGTGGTTCATCCGGCCAGACCCAACCACGGATACGCTTCGATACACGCTTATCCTGCTGATTGACTTTCGGCATCCAGTCATCCCTCGGCAAATGATGCTTCCTCGTCACAGCAGCTGGGCCACCGACATCGAGACGCCAATGAAACTGCCCCGGAAAAGGCTGCTCTTTCGCCAACATATGCAAATACCACAGCGCCAAGCCAACACTCATCTTGAGAGTACCATCCTCATGCGTCCCAGAAGCGGATATCTGGACCGAAGGCGCGATTTCAAGGTATCCGAATAGGGGAGTATTGTCCCTGGTAGGTGGCCCGCCCATCCGTACACACACGAGCTCGATTTCAGTCATGATGAAACCGTAGCGGGTGCCGTGCTCCCGCATGAAGCGATGTAAGTGAGCTAGATGTTCGAGGTACTTGATCTTGTCGATTGGGGACCCATTGCGGTAGCCAGAGTTCCATTGGTCATAGGACTTTACGATACCCACGACGCGGCCTCTGCCGTCGCCAAAGATGGTTTTTTCGCCGTCGGATTGGTAATTAGCTACGAATTCTGGTTGTTGTCTGCCACCTGCTATTGCTCGCAATGAGCGCATTGCGATGCGTTTTTCGCCTTGTGCGATCGCGAGGGCAGCGTTGACTTGGACAGCATGATGATTTGCGCAGAGCTCGGCAAGCTGGCCGGGTGTCTCCGGAGTGAGGTTGACTGCGCCGGGTGTAGGTAGGTGGCGGGTGGAGATGTCAACTTTCAATAGGTCAAGCAAGCCAGGTATCGTCGAGATCGTGTCTACATTGAAGTCAGACCAGGATCTGAGATTGCGCACATCGAACCAGAAGTGCGTGTTCTGAAGCTTGTTATTGTCGCTGATGCGTTGGATGAGTGAAGGCGTGGGATTCGGCAGTGTCAGGTAGTCCAGCACAGTCGATGTTGAGAAGTCCTCGTCGTCAGGCACTTCGACTTCCACAGATAGACGCGAAGGGTTTACAGGCGGACTTGCTGTTCGGCGGCTGTTCGGATATGATTGAAGCTGTCCATTAGGCATAGCAATAGGCGCAAGGTGGCTCATTGCGCTGGGCGTGCGCGACATGGAGCTGCCACAACCAGTTGGCTGAGGCGTCGGGCTCTGGCGATACGTTGGATACCCATAGCGACTCAGCATGGAAGCATCGATGCTTGATGATGAGACATTGCGGGAGTGTGATCTGACGCTTGAGATATGCGAAGCTGAAATAGATCGCATTGTGGCAATCGATGGCCTGTGCAGGTCTGCAGCTTCCGGCTGAAGATGATGATTACTGTAAGGTGACGCTCCTGGTGTAGGTGCCTGTGCTCTACCGCGAGGACTTTGGGAGCCTTTGTCCATGACAGACGTCTGGGGCAAGACTGGATCAAAAGGCATAGAGAAAGCATTGACCGGCAGGGAGGCCGTTCGATTGTGACCATGGAAGACAGTAGAACCAACAGAGAGCTCCATGATTTGGTCTTGATCTCGTGGCTTCGGCAAGAGTCTGGAACCAGTCTCACGAATGATATATGGTGATCTCGGTGGAGTTGTCGCTGCTGTCAACGCCGTCTCTGGCGACCAGTTCTGTTGTTGATGATCGTGTGATGCCGGTGTACTAGCGATGCCACCCAGGCATCGATAGGTCGAGAACTCGTCATCCGAAGGAGGTGTAACATGTCTGTAGTCCATGTCTTCTGATATCAAGCTGCCAGAGCTGATGGTGTGCTTTTGTCGTCTACTGCGTTGATATTAATTAGGTCGACAATGTGTGGGTAGGAGGCCAGCTCCGAACGAACACCCAATTAGGAAGGCACAAAGGAAATACAAAGGCAAAGAGACTCGTTGAGCTCGTGAGAATTCTCAATACCACCCCCGAAGCTGTCGTTGTTACTGTCAAGGAGAGAGTGAGCAGGCACCGGGGACGACATGCTCTATAAGCGTAGTTGCTTGTTCTGAGCGAACTGTATCATCAACAGGTAGCGTCATTTCACAAACCTGAAACGAACCTCTGAGCTGTACAACGAGCATCCGTGCATTGCCTACACGGTAAGCCCAAGTGCTTTCGGCATTGGCAGTAGACCCAGTATAGTACCAAAGATTGCCATCTGGGACGTTGAAACGGCTCGGAGCGTTGGAAAGACTCCTCTCGGGTTTCACGACCCCGTGGTCTGGTGGTTCATAGAAATTGCGGGTGCGGACCGATATATGGTGGCCATGGCGTTTCTCCGAAGATCGTTGGTCGTTCTAACTTGAGCTCATGGCTAACCGCTGTCTTCGGCGTCTAAAGAGATGAAACACTTGCTGCAAGGTCAATGCACAAGGCGCATATTCCGCGCAAAGCCCACTTGAGGTTGCACGAAGTATTTGTTGTGGTTGAATGTGGGCGGCAAGCTGTCTTGGCGTGGCTGCGCATGCTGACTGGCTGTTCTGTCGAGCTAGATCCCACACGAACTCATCCATGCAGTTAGTAGATCGAAACAGGCGAGGCAGGTCTGAAGTGTTTCAGAAATGCGTTCCATCGTGAGTCACAGATCTTGACCTCACCTGTGGCTGGGACACAGTAAAGATGCTGCACAACCGTCACAAGCTGTCAGCATCATAGTTCTGGACGTCTCCAGCTCGAACATGCATTCTATCACTTCTCCTGCGGCCTCCTGCTATGGCAATCGGCTTGATCTGAATCTATCAGGCTTTCGGCAGTCGCTGGGCTGGTGGGTCATAAGGGGCTTTCGCCATTCTTTGACGCGCGCCAACTGGTGCAGCCGACTCTTCATTTCTTCTCCAGCCTTGTGCAAAGCGCCCAGCCGTGGATTCCCTGTTCTTCGCGACTTTGATGTCAACGTGTCGCGGTCTGCCGATTGAGTTGTGCGTCAGGTAGCGCTGGCCGACCAGCTTTAGACTGTGGATGACGAAAATTAGCTGAGACTTGCATGCACCGGAAAGGCGGCCACGCTACACGTCGTTTCACATTCATCTGCTATGATGGCTTTGAGTACAAATATCAGCGCTTTCTATGCCCTACTGTCCCTTTTGCTTTTGTGCTGGGATCTTAGAAAGCCAATATCCTGAGCTCTATGCCCGACTTCCAAGTCTGGGGTCATGATGCGACTGTGCAGCGCAGAGTCGGCGGGTTTTCGTTTCAAAGCGAGGTCGTGCACAATCGCAGTGCAATGGCATTGGGCCTTTTGCGACTGTGCGAGATGCTGCCTAGGCGGTCACAGTGTTCGTGCAAAATGCTCTGTCTCCATTTCGTATCAGTGTTTCAGCAGCATGAAGTTATCGGTCCTGCCAGAGAGGAACTAATGTCACAGCTCTTCGTCGGAATTGTATTTCGGCAGCGCTGGCGCACTTTTCACATCCGGACTGGAAGCGGCTCTCTGTTGTTGCTCCTGCGATCGAGCGTCTGCGAGTGATGTCGGCTGAAGCAATTGATCATTGCCAAAATTGTTACTCAACCCAGGCATACTCGATCTGTGCCGCTTGAATGGACTCGCAACACCATTGATATCGGGCTTCGGTGAAAGATTGTCTGGCGGCGTCCCTGCGTTTGCGTTTGTAGAAGTTACAGACTGAGGCGTCCCAACAGGCGAAGTATCTTCAGTCCTAAGATGAGGTGACTTCTTCATCTGGCCATTGATGGGATCTGCAGAATGCTGTCGCTTGAGCTTGATCTTGCCCACGCCTTCTGCAGTTTCGCCAATGCGCTTGGCATCCTCAGGCGACAGGTGGCTGTTGCCGTTTTCCTGCTTCAAGTCGTTTTCTTCAGGGCCATCGATCAATAGCCGCTCGTCGTCTTCGTCATCGGCATCACTATCCATGGCATCGGTATCCTTGTCTTGGCCCACACAAACTGTTAGCCATGGTCATGCCTTTCGTTACTGTAAATGTACCTTTATGCTTGATGTTCGTTGAATCACGATAGCCTGAATACCCAACCGTGCCTGTCGACTTGAGCGGACCAAACTTCGAGAAGTCAGGACCTGACGATTTTCGCTTGCTTGTCAAGGGCGCTTTCTCGTCGTCTGGTATTGCAAGCATACCCATCTTTCGTAGCTGTTTATCGCCTCGATAGAAGAAAGTGAATACCGCATAAGGAGATTCTGGTGGATCTAAACCTGTCACTGTCTGCGTGCTGATAGTCTTCGGATCTAGTGTCTTCGGTTTCGCAAAGCTGGTGGTGTGGTCAACATCGGCATCACCGCCTTCGCCGCCTCCGTTTTGGTCCATATCGTCGTCATGTGCGTCAAACTGGGGGCTGTACTCTCCACGCTTGATCTCACCGCTTGCGAGAACGCGGAAGAGTGCGACTTTGATCTGGCCTGCTGCTTCTGGCTGAGGCGGGTCGTCGTCAGAATCGCTGTCTGAAGAGAAAAGGCCTTCATCGTTCTCGATGTCCTGCACTGGCGCGTTGTCGTCACCACCATAACGAAGAACACCGTTCCTCTTCTTGGCAGTAAGCAGGTTGTCCTCTTTGGTGTCATCGTCGCTATCACTGTTTGCGCCTTCCTTCTCCTTCCTCTTTCGCCGCGCCTTTTCCAGTCTTCGTTGCCGCCGCTCAATTCGCTCTTGCTTGTCCTTGTTGCTGCCTTCCAGATCAAGCCCGTTAAGCCATCTCTCCAACCCAACTTCTCTGAATAGGAACTCGCGTTCTGCTAAACCACCTCCTTCGGATTCTGGTACGCTCACCCATCTTGAATTCACCCATGTCTCCTCGCCCCTCCTGAGAAGCGTCGCGACTTCCTCCTTTGCACGTCCATCAAAGTAGATATATGCCGCGATCGTCTCGTTCGGGTTAGTCGTGCGTGGAACGTAAGGTGGAACAGAAGGGCCATATTGGCCACGCTCGCTTGTGTAGCCTGGCAATCCTCCTACTACTCGTGGCTTTGGGTACGGATCTTCAGGTGTAGCCTTCGGCGTCGAGTAGGGTACGTTCAGGCCGGGCGTGAGCAGGGTTATGCTGATCGCGAAAGTGGACTGCTCTGGCTTGCCAGTGGTGCTGCTGGGCGGGACTTTCGCAGGCGGGACCGGTATGTAGGTGGATATGCGACTCTGGCGGGACTGCTTTTGGACGCCGTGCTCTGAGATTGGTCCCTCAGGGGTGTGTATGCTGACCGCAAGGCCCTTGAAGCAAGGCATCTTGCGGTCTCAGATGGAAGCTGAGCCCAAAGCTGTGGGGATGGTGGGAACGAGATCTCTCCCGCGATGAGTGTTTACGTTGGTCTGGTGTATCGGTCGGTCCTCATGGGAGGCGCGACTTTCTGAGCAGTCGATGTGGTCCTCTAGATGGCCAATGCACGTGTCTGTCGTCTGGAGTTGCCTTAGAGCGATGGTGCAGCACCTCCGCAACGGTCACAGCCAAGCCGGAAACTCTGTTTACGCTGCTTCACGGGCGGGCATGGATGCGTCAGTATGCGAACGCGATCCGGCGGTTTCACTGTGCGATGCTTGTTTAAACGAATCGTCGAGGAATTGCTGGATGCTGCCTTGTCTCGGTCGAGATTTCATCTTGCACACGCACAAGATCAAGATCGAAGAAGTGCGTCACCCAAACGAGACAGATCCGAAAACTCGTGACCAACCCGTCTCCCTTGGGCCGCCACCGAGAATTCTACCAGGATACTTCAGCAGCATGTCATCACATCGGCCAGTCACTTCGTCTCCAGACGTCGCAGTCTCGCTCACGACGGAGCAAGACGTTGCGGCCTTCTGCGAGCAGTGCGTCAGAGATGCCATCGATGCAACGAACGAGAGACGGTTCGACCTGTTCGATCCGACCTATTCAAACTTCTCGCCAGACTTTCGCCAGATATCTATACAGGTGTTGAACCTGGACGAACTAGTGGCGTTGGTCAGAGCACATGTCAAGCAGTTTCCCGGCTTCCACGTCCGCCCGATAGACATGAACACCGCCGTGGATCTGAAGCGAAATACAGCTACGGTCTACTCTAACACAGAAACGACGGGAGCACCGCCTGGAGTCACCAGGCCGGCATGGTCAGAATATGAGTTTCGGAGAATTAACGGCAGGTGGCTACAGATGTGGGCAAAGACGATGCATGGACCTGCCCATACTCCTGGGACTTGAGGATATTCTACCACCCTATCCTGTACAAAGCCTGAGGCCTTCCAAAGCGTCTGAAGTGCTAGGACAGAACTTACTCGGCTCATCGATGGCGCAGTATATGCCAGGACCATCTCGAAGGTCGGGAGCCTGCCACTCCTGCGATTATCTACCTCGGCAGAAAATATGCCACTCATAACCTGAGACGGACGTACGTAAAGATGCGTTGCGTCATGCATTCTCAGTTGCTTCGTGCACGAAACCTCAATCGCCGCCTCAAAAAGCCTTCTCTTCCTCTGGAACGAAGCCCGACGTGACCTTCAAATTCTGTTTTAGCAAACACCCACGCTGGATATGGATCTCTTCCCGCAAAATACGCACGATGCGGTCAACGGAAGTCACCACTCTTAATCAGACAGCCTCTTCCGACTTGCCTTTCGGTCAAGTATAGGGGAGATCGCTTCAGCTCGACGCTCAACCACGCCTTGTCGCTACGATACCACAAAACGACTTCTCCAAAGCCAGACCGGAATCGAGACCAGGCTTAAACCTGTCGTGCAGAGCCTCGCGCATGATGCTTCGGCGTATCGTAACGTTGCCGACTCATTCGAGCAATTTCAAGCATATGCCACAACTTTGCGTACCCACGTCGACGAACTATGGCAGATTTCCCCATCTGTCAAGCACATTTCCGCCAAGAGTGCATCAAAAAGACAAGAGGTCTTTAATAACCCCCGAGTTGCTCGAGGATATTCTATTGTCTTATACTCCAGGCAAACTCGCCGAGATGGGACTTGCAACGCACATGGTGGGACACCATACTTCGCTGCACGCGACTCAGGAAGGCATTAGGACTGGTGGCTTACAACGACGGCATTTACCACTCTCCGCTGTCTGAACGGTCCTTTGGCGATCAGGCACACAACACCTACTGCACGGAGAACCATGTGGCTGGGACCTTAATGGTCCAAACGGGCATGGCACATTCAGACGGGACGAAGACCTAGAGCATTTTTCTATAGACTATGAACCATCAACCCGTCACTGCGAGCTTTGCACGTTTGTGCATGTCTTAGAGCTTTGTACGTAGCGACTGCTTCCAGATCGACGCCTGTTAGCTCGAGAGCGAGTATGCCTAGGATCAGGTTATTGATTCCGGCTTCATCATGCAATTTTTCGCTTGCGCGGGCCTTGAAATACTCCATGACAGTGTGAGTCTCCTCTTCGTGCTGTTTGCGCTCGGTGGCGTAGTCGTCGAGGCGCTTGCATGAAACATTTTTTATGTTACTTCGCTTCGTATACCACTTCGACGCGGTTAATGCCTACTAGTATAACGACAGGCGCATCGGTACACTAATAGATTGCGTTACCGTAACGTCTGTCGTTATACTAATAGACTGCATTACCGTAGCGTACGGCTGTATAAGTTCGAGTAGGTATTCGACCTGCCTCCACTCTATAGCCGACAACTTTATCCAACTAATATTCAATTTATCGTAGTATGCATTAACCGCGTCGAAGTGGTATACGAAGCGAAGTAGGATTTAACGCCTGTCAGGTAGAATAGACATTCGCCCAAGATGCGGATTAGAGGTCCGTAGGTAGCCCTGGCTTGCAATCTGCCTTTTCCCTCCTCGATGTGATGGTCAAGCCAATCCATCTTGAAGTCTTTGTATAGCTTGATAGACCTGTTGTTAAGAAAGACTGCGAATTGACCGGCCGCTTTCTGCAGAGTACTGCGCTTTGTTTCGGACTTCTTGATACGCTAATGTCGACTGCTGGCTGTTGCTTCCATGATCTCCATGCCTGAAGCGTTGTCGGGTGATACGCTGAGCCACTAGGTAGTCATCGAATTGTTTCGTGGTTTCCGCTGGCTCCCAAAGCACGAGGAGATGTATCTGCCACGTATGCCCACATTTCTTGCAGTCCTTGGACCTTTTGAAGGCGGTGCAGTCGGCTAGTTCCGGGCATTGGATCTCATCGACCTCCGCATTATTGAGGAGACAAGGGTCGTGGCAAAGACGCTTGTAATGCTTCTTCTTGTCCCTGACTTTAACACACTCGCTGTCCGAAACGCTTGGCCTCTTTGCCATCGCATCGGAAAGGATGTCTTGCTCGTCCTTCTAAAGACAATTTTGTCAGACTCTCGGCGTAATGCTTGCCATAGGTTTTTCAGGGTCAATCGTCTTGAAGGGGCGGTGCGGGCCGGTGGTGCGCGGTTCGGGATGTATGAACATACAAGGCACCTCATCGGCAGATTATTGCTAGCTGAGTCCGTAATCCTGTATATCGCCCCTGTCGTGAATTTCGACGCCGTGCTGCCAGTCATCGGAACCTTTCGGAGTCGAAGCAATACGTAGTCGCATGTCCGAGCTGGATTGCAACAGACTCGTCACCGTCCAACGTGTGGTTCAGCGTGCTGTAGGTGTCGCCTGGTTGGAAAGAAGTGTTGCGGACATCGATGAAGCCAAAGACCTGATGTGAGAGTCAGCAAGTGGCGCTATGCGAGATTTCGACTTCTTATGATACGACTTACGTTGATTGAGGCGGCATCACCCTTCTAGCGCATGTGTGATCAGGGCTTCAAGCAGCGTAGAGAGCTCTTGCTCAACGGGAAATGTTCCTGGCAGCTGTTCATGGATAGCGTTGTACTGCATTTTGTTGCAAGTTTGTATTAGAGAAGATACTTGAGTGTGGTAGAGCTGTATTGATGGGAGCGCGCGCTCGAGAGAGATGGCTTGAGTTTCCTTTGGTCTGATAGTGCTGGTGGCAGTGAAGCCTTCCGTTCTACGCCAGTTTCATGCTGCGGAGTTCTTCACGTCTCAGCCTCCAAGCGAACGAGGCGCAAGAGCAATGTTCATGCTTCGCAGTCAATGACCGGCTCCGAGACCTATAGGACGGCGATCGCACGGTAGCTGAGAGGGGGTCGGAAAGACTTCGAGCGCTGTGCAGTTTTGGACAAGTAATGATGCTCTCTATGCTACCGTCCTGCTCGAAGTACTCCTATCGTGGTAGCCTGTCTTCGAGGAAGCGCAAGCGACGCGCTGTGTAGATCAATATCGCCTTCTGAGCTGCCCAGTCGTTACGGTGCGCCTGCCGCGTAAGCTACCCTGCGGCTTCTGTACCTGTTCGCAACGTGGGATCTATAGCTACCCTTTTTTCGTGCTGCACTGCCTGAAGTTCATCCGATAGGTCCGTGACCGTGAGATTAAGCTGATCCACCTTGTTCGAGTCGTCCTGTTGATACACTGCTCGCCCAACGTTGCGCTTCGGTCGCACGACTGTCGTCTGTACTATTGGGTAGTAGTAGGCGCCCTTTTGCAGCCTCTTCTTCATGCCGGGAACTCGGCCAACCTCGTTGTCAGGATCGTGCAACGCCATGGCCAAAGTGTGGTTATAGAACTCATTAGGATCTCCTTTCTGTGCTTTCGTCTCGTATGTCCGCAACCGATCGTATTTGAACACCCGCTGGCCATCGCTGAGCTCATCTGTGTAGAGTACTGGATCTTCGTTCTCGGGATCATTGCAGTCGAACTTCCTCTTGACACCACGCACTGCTGCTGCGTCTCGAGGCAGATAGTAATCGTAATCGAATTCGCGGATAGGCTCCGGCTTCGACTTGTCGGAATCTTCCCATGCCGCCTGCTTCTCTCGAAACGTTGCTTCGGTCTGTTCGTCCAATATCGGACGGAACACTGCAGTGTCCAGGCGCTCATCATAGTGGTCCGTCTTTGCAAGAGGGTTGCCCTCAAACTTCATAACCATGTAGAAGCCTGTCGTGGGTATCGCATCGAGGTCGGGCAGCACTGGATACGAGTCCAGCAGTTTGAGATCGGGATTCGTCGGGTGCTTCGGATTTGCCCATGCTCTAACTTCAGCATCGGAGACCTGAGCACCTCTCAGGTTCGTCTGGTTGTCTTCGCCTTTGTATGCGTCTCGGGGATGGGCAATGTCGAAGCCCTTGATGATGTTACGCATGATATTGATTGGATCATCCTTATTGAGGCTCTGCTTCCGACGCTTGGTGTCATTGCGTAACTTAAGCAGATCTTTCGAGGTCGAAGACGAGTAGTGCTGTGTCGCCTGCGATGCTGTGTATTCTGTTCGTCGCAGGAAGGATACGGCGCCGCTCGCTGCCGCAGCTTTGCCTAATGAGTTCAGGGGCCGCAACAGTGCCTTGTCTGCTGAATGTAGTTGTGCGCCGGGTCGCGCGCTGATCGCTGTTGAGTGTCAGCCTGTGCCCTGTACTTGGGAGTATCTATTGTGTATGCTTCACCTCTCTCATCGCCCTCGAACACGCCCGGGATGCCTATCAGATCTATGGGCATGCCCAGCTCTGCATCTGCCTCGATGTTGAGCGGCTGCTCTCTCGCCAATCGTGATGCATAAGCCGCGCTTGTGTACTGTCCGCCTGCAAGACCTGTGCCAGGGATCTCGAGCAGCTTAGGAGGATTTGGCGGCGGTGGTAGTTGGTTCGAATATCGGATGCGCGCGATGTAGTCCTGGGGGACTACTTTGTTCTGGGATGCCATGCCCTGGTGCTAGTGCTCGTGCTCGTGCTATAGTGCTTCGCCGTGTATCGCGTGGTGATATCTTAGGCGCATTGGTCGCCGCGAGAACGACGAGGAGGTGCTGAGCTCGGGATCAACGGCGTCGCGGTCGCGATGTTTCGAGCCGATTTATTTCACATCGACAACAAGCAGCGACAGGGAACACGCGACGAGTGAGTTAAGCGAGGCAGATCGGCCCTAAGTCGTGCCGGGTCGCGCCTGCCTGACACAAGTCGCAGCTCCGCGAAAGTTGGAACCTCCAAACAAGCCACGCGATCCACACGACAAGACGGAGGACACACTCGACACGCCACAATTCATTCATTTCTGTCGTCAAGTCCACCATCGTCGCCTTGCTCCCTCCTCCATCGCACGGGCAGACCGCTCCATACCTGGGATCCTGCGGCGTCCCTCCTGGTCGTCTTCACATGCTGTCCCGCACGAGTCAGTGTCGCTGCTACGACCAGCATTCTACTGCACCGATGCTGAACGGCAGCCCCGCCTAACATGCTAGTTCTAGCACGTTGTTGGACCGACTGACACGATTCGACACGGACTGCCCTTCCTGTCCGCACTGCCACACGAGGCGCTGCGAGCTCACCAGAAGCATTATCTGCCGCACGTGCGCACGGGGACCATGGCTGGCACGCAGGATCCTCTTCAGGCACTCTCGAGCACCATCTCCTCAGCCTCGTCGGCGACTGCTGGTGCTCAGAAGGTTGCCGAAACTGTGTCGACGCTCGCCTCCAACATCTCTGCCCCAGCCGATGCAGGTGCCTCCGCTAGGTCGACTTTGAGCATGCTGGGTGGTCTGGCAGTGGGACTCTTTACTGTTGTTCCTAGTGTGCTCTACTGGCTCGTCACCTTTGTTACCTATACACTACCAACATGGCTCTTCAGCTTCCTGTCGACCAGCTTGACATTCACCATGAACATGACGACACTACTGCTCTTGCTCTTGGTGTTCGCCAGTACTGTCAGCTGGTTCGTCCGATACAGATTTCTGAATATGTACTCTCGGCTGCCACCCGAGCCCCAGCGAAAGGAGCCACAGATTGAGATCTTTCCAGACACACAGGAGACAGATTCCAAGCCAGGTCTGTCGAATTATTTCGATGAGTTCCTGAGTGCCATCAAAGTCTTTGGGTACCTCGAACGACCAGTGTTCCATGAACTTACGCGGACGATGCAGACTAGGAAGCTAATCGCTGGTGAGACACTACTGCTCGAAGAAGAAAAGGGATTCTGCCTGGTGGTCGATGGCTTAGTCCAGATCTTTGTTAAGTCCAAATCTGGTTCGGAAGCCGTGTCACCACATGAGTCTGCCATTGCCGACGACGACGATGCGGATCGTCGATCTGAATCCCATAGCAGTTACCAATTGCTCACAGAAGTCAAGAATGGAGCACCAATGTCATCGTTGTTCTCGATACTGGCACTCTTCACCGAAAACGTGAGACTGCGCTATGATGAAGATGATGAACATCTGGAGACCAGCGGCTCCAGCGGGAATCTCAAAAATCAAATGCGTATGCCTATGCACGACCAAGATGTCACTCCAGAATCTGGTACTGACAGTGGTGTTCATTCGACAGGGGCTGGCTCATCTCGACCTCAATCGAGGCAGAGAGCAAACTCTAGTATGACTGGACTAAGTGCACTGAACAAAGAGCCTACTACCTTCACCCTCGATGGTAGTGGTGAAGGTCATGACAGTGAGCACAGCGCACGACCAAGCCTCCTGCGTGGCAACAGCACTAAAGCCAGGAAGGCCAGAAAACAAGCGTCTGCACATCCAGATATTGTTGCCCGTGCCACTGTCGACACCACCATTGCTGTGATACCTGCGAGTGCTTTCCACAGAATCACGAGAATATACCCAAAGGCAACTGCGCACATAGTGCAGGTGATCCTAACGCGGCTACAAAGAGTTACTCTGGCCACGGCCAACTCGTACTTAGGGCTGACCGACCAAGTCTTGCGCACCGAAAGACTGATGGATAAGTACACTACTTATGATTTGCCAGACTTCCTGCGAGGCGAAGCTCTCGAACGTCTGAAGGATAAGTTCCGGAAAGATCTGGAGCGTGTTGGACCAGAAGAAGGCATGAAAGGTATTGCCTTGCACAACCCTCGTGTTGTCCAACGTAGGCGGGCTAGTAGCAGTCTACGAAAAGATGCAACCATGCACACTGCTCATAATGTCCGAAATGGTAATTTAAGCACGGACCATGTTGGCGGCGAACGAGGTGGTGTCAGTGCAGGTGATCTACTCACCAATATACAAGCAGCAAGATCGCCGGCATGGCGAGGCCAACGAGGAAGCTTCTCACATCCATACTCCACCCCACGCGAGTCCAATGGCGATACTACTGAACCTTCGAAAGCAAGACGCAACTTTAACGCCGATTACAACCCCCGGGCAACCATGCACAGACAAGAATCCATAGACGAAGATGTCATCTTCCGGGAGTCCATTATGGAATGTATGGCGAAAGCGATCGGTTTGACGAACTCGAAAGACAGTCTGCGTCAAGCAGCTTCTGTGGCACAATCTCCACGGCTAGTATCTTATGACTCAAAGCGTCAAAGCGCAGTCTTCAACAATGCTTTTGGATTCATGGACCCCTTTGATGGGTCTCAAGACGATTCAGAGTCGATCACTTCGCAGTCGGCATTCAGTGTCGGCGGCTCAGCCAACATCATGGAAGATCTCAAGAACGAGGTTGAGATTGTCTTTTTCCCAAAGGATTCGGTGTTAGTAGAGGAAGGTGAGCGCAACCCTGGTTTATACTATGTCGTCGACGGTTTCCTGGATGTAAGCGCTTCTGTCGATGAGCAAGAAGCGTCTAATTCAAACTTATTCGGGACCATGGCAAGACCTGGAGGTGTCGAAGTGCCTGATCTGCTTGGTGTTAAGGACCATCGGAGGACATCGACATCTGGTAGATCGATATCCACCGGAGGATCAGAACATCATCGGCGACGAAAGTCAGGGCATTCGCGCAAGAGCCTCTTCCTGATCAAACCTGGTGGCGTAGCAGGATATCTTGGCAGCATCTCCTCATACCGCTCATTTATCGATGTCACTGCGAAGACTGATGTATATGTCGGTTTCTTGCCTCGACATGCCATCGAAAAGATCGTTGAAAGGTACCCAGTCATACTACTTACCATGGCAAAGCGCATGACGAGCTTGCTTCCAAGACTGATCTTGCATATCGACTTCGCGCTGGAGTGGGTGCAAGTGAATGCCGGGCAGGCTATTTACCACCAAAATGAAGATAGCGATGCTATCTACATCGTACTCAATGGTCGACTTCGAGCTATACAGGAGAACGATGATGGCCAGATGAAGGTCATCGGGGAATATGGTCAAGGAGATAGCGTTGGTGAACTAGAAGTCTTGACAGAGTCGACGCGCCCGGGGACGCTGCACGCAATTCGGGACACCGAGCTCGCCAAATTTCCGAAGACTCTTTTCAACAGCTTAGCCCAGGAACATCCAGGAATCACGATCAAGGTGTCCAAGATCATAGCTTCGCGCATGCGATCATTGATTGAGAACCCGATGAATGAGCTCGAGAGCTACAACAAACTGGCTGTCGAAAGGCCAAAGGTCAGCACGACGGGCAACCTGCGAACTGTTACTGTAATACCATGTACTGCCGGCGTGCCAGTAGTCGAATTTGGCAACAAGCTGCAGAGTGCTTTGCAGCAGATTGGCACGCCTAACGGCGTATCAGTGCTCAGTCAGTCTACGATTTTGAACCACTTGGGGAGACACGCTTTCAGCAAGATGGGTAAGCTGAAGCTGGCGCAATACCTGGCAGATCTCGAGGAGAAATATGGGATCGTCATCTACGTTGCTGATGCTAGCGTCAAGTCACCATGGACGCAAACGTGTCTAAGCCAAGCTGACTGCATCTACATGGTTGGCCTTGCCGAAGGCTCGCCAGCGATAGGCGAATATGAACGATTCCTGCTCACGACCAAGACAACAGCTAGGAAGGAGCTCATACTGCTGCATGCCGAGCGATATTGTCCTTCTGGTACGACACGAGCTTGGCTCAAGAATCGACCTTGGATCAACGGTGGCCACCACCATGTGCAGATGGCATTCAGGGCTTCACCAGAGCCTGTCCATCCCACGAGGCCAAAGCGCTTCGGCAATGCGATCAAGCAGAGAGTGCAAGTCATACAAGCGGAAATTCACAAGTATACATCCCGACGGGTGAGGCAAACGCCACTGTTCTCTGCAGAAACACCTTACAAGGGCGACTTTCATCGACTTGCTCGACGACTATGTGGCAAATCCGTAGGTCTTGTCCTTGGCGGAGGTGGTGCTCGAGGTTGTGCACACGTTGGCGTGATCCGATCGCTGGAAGAAGCCGGCCTGCCTATCGACATGATTGGCGGCACTTCAATCGGCGCTTTCGTCGGTGCTGTCTACGCACAAGATGCTGATGTTGTGCCCATGTATGGTCGAGTAAAAAAGTTCGCTGGTCGCATGGGCAGTATGTGGCGCTTTGCACTGGACGTCACATACCCTTCAGCATCCTACACAACTGGCCACGAGTTCAACCGTGGCATCTTCAAGTGCTTCGGTGATTCGCAGATCGAAGACTTCTGGCTTGACTTCTACTGCAATTCTACCAATATTTCAAAGTCGCGCTCGGAGATACACACCAGCGGCTATGTCTGGCGCTATATTCGTGCCTCTATGTCTTTAGCTGGTCTGCTACCGCCTTTGTGCGACGAAGGCAACATGTTGCTGGATGGCGGCTACACAGACAACTTGACCGTCTCGCACATGAAGGCTTTGGGTGCGGATCAGATCTTCGCAGTCGATGTCGGAGCTCTCGATGACGATTCACCACAAAACTATGGAGACAGCCTCTCTGGTTTCTGGGCCTCCCTCAACCGCTGGAATCCATTCTCAAGTCATCCAAATCCTCCCACATTGTCAGAGATTCAAGCTCGTCTAGCATACGTCAGCTCAGTCGACAATCTCGAAAGAGCGAAGAGTATACCAGGATGTCGATATATGAGACCACCGATCGAGGCGTACGGCACACTAGACTTTGGCAAATTCGATGAAATCTATCAAGTTGGCTATCAGTACGGCAAGAAGTTCTTGGCAGATTTGAGAGATGAAGGAGTTTTGCCAGGAGTCGAAGAGACAGAGGAGAAGAAGAATCTGAGAAGAACGATGGCGCCGAGGAGAGCAAGTATATGATTGGCGTAGGATATGGACCATGCATACGAGGCGTTTGATACCCAACTGAGTATACTTAGCATAGCATATTCATAGTGAATGAAAGTGTTCAACAACAGCTGCTATCAGCGTACAACTCCTCGGGCATCGCTTCGCTCGAAACAAAATGGGCGTCTCATCCTAGGCATTGTTTGATTTCAACAGAACGTATGCACATCTCAGGCTGCAGAATGTGCCCGCTTACCAATTACGTGGCGAACTGCATGGTCCACTGGCCCTCAGGCACACTCTGCAGAGTTACATTAAGGTCTGCCCGCATCTTGGCTTCTGACTGATTCAAGTAACGTACCACTCTGCGAGGCCGCGCTTCACGCGCCTCTGACGACCATAAAATCACGGCAACATGGCTTTCCTCGGCGCTACTCCGCCTTCAAGGGAAGAAACCGCGCAACATATGATCTGCACACTGGTCTTTTCCCCTTTTCAGCATGACAGCGTCCTCCGTCTTCAGCATGCTGAACCGCCGAAGCCAAGTTTTGTGCTGACAAGTGCACAAAGCATCCAGTGCACCGTATCATCGGGAAGCATTCCGTCGCTTGTGCGGATCAAGGACTTGTACGCGTTGGTGTTGGGCTGCGCGAGGACTAATCAAGATGCGGAGCGAGCACAGGACATTGCACAGCAGCGGCACTTGGCGAGACATACGGCAGGTTGAGCTTATCATGGGCGAGAACTGGGAGAGAGGTGTTTAGGTTGGTCTGATACGGGAAGAGCTTGGCTTCGGTGATATGGACTTTGGGAATGTTTTGGTGGACATGTCGCTGAATGCATCACGGTACCACTAGCCTTGGAGATACTTGCTTCGAGAAATAGCCCACGGTTTGTGACGGGCGTTGTTGATGTAAGTCTGCAACCGACTCGGCTCTTTCTGGTCCGTGATTCGAGCGGACTAATTTGAGCTCGAGTACCTGATGACAGGAGACCGCTCACCTCCAGATAAATAGCCACTCCCTTTCAGCTTTGGCATCACATTATTTGCAGTGATCCAACTACAACAAAGGTCTAAGCACCAACCAGTATTGGCCGATGATTTCAACTGCCAGATTGCCATGCCGTTGCGGGACAGCAAAACCTTTTGAGTGAAGTGGAACTTTGGAAGATCGCGCCCATCAAAACCAGCATTTCTCAAGAGATCATGGGCACCACTTCGCGACTCCTCGCCAGAGGGCGTCTCGAGCTATCTGCAAAAGTGCGGCGATCAGCGCCTGTTTGCATAAAGTAGTCTTTGCTGTCATTAACTGTTATAAGGATTGATTCCGTGCATCTGCAGTAGCAGCAGCTCATCCGGAAGGTCGTGGAAAACTGCGATCGGCGGATATCCGCAACAGCCAGAAAGAATGGCAAAGATTTCCTTTGTGGCGACTTAGAAGGTTGGCTTCGCCGTCAGTCTGTAGTCCAAGGCTTGGACACGGGTCCTTGATATGCAGCCTGCAACATGACCGTGCTGGCGCACGAGTAGGGCGACGCGCCAGCAAGCGCCCAGTATCACAGTCCAGCTAGGTATACTCGAGAGTACGGAAAGAAGTGCTCATTCACAGCCGGCGGTTCAGGTTTTGCCGTTTAACTCTTGCCAGACATCCCTAAGAGTTCTGCTCTCGCCAAAGTCTTCGGATGTCCAGGTAATTTGCTTCTTGTCGCGAGCAGTCTGCGAGCGTAGAACAATGGCAGACTGCTTGTGCTTGACATTGAACCAGAACATTTCCTTGCCATCTGCAGCATTCGGTCTGCTGATGTAGCCTTCTCTCTTATTGAACTCCCAGCCAGGACCAGCCACCTCTTTGAGAGCATAGATCAGCTCGAGGCCCAAAAAGTCGTCTGCTGCTGACAATAGATCATCAATGTTATGGATTACGCTCTTCTTTCCGGTAAATGGTTTTATTGTGAACACGGAGCCAAGAGCAATATCCCGAGAGGTCTCGATGCTGAATGACAGATCCAAGGTCGTGTCATCCGAGATGATGAGCCATATGTTGCAATCCGCAAGCAATGGTCTACTGATGGCCTTGACAAGTTCTTCCGCGCCGATACGGCCATCAGCTGCAACGGACAGGCCTATATGCGCAGCCTGATGCTCAGCAGAGATACCAGTCCTTCTCATGAGCCTGCACATAGTGTCAACGTAATTATTCAGCCGATCGACTTCTGCATGATGCTGTAGTAGTAGCATTACTGGTCGTATGGTCGACAACGCCAGCTGTTTCTTTTCATCGATTTCAGCAGACAGTGGCTGAGGCGGTTCTCTTTTCTTGTTCATTCTCTCACGATGCGCTTGTCCAAGCAGGAGGCGTGCAAGTAGCACAATAGCTTGCGCGGTCGTATCAGAATCGTGCTCGGCATCTACTGGCAAAGCATTGTGCTCATCGAGTGACAGCAGCTCCAAGTCCACTTGTGCCGACCCTTGTGCTGGTGTAACGAACGAAATGGTTGAACCTTTCATCAACACACCTGCTGAAGTCAGCGTGCGTGCTTCCCGGATCATCTCGAGAAACAGCTCCTCGTCATAGACACTGTCTCGAGCATAGCGTATTCGACTTTCCAATGTGGTTCTTCCAGTTTCTGGCATGGTTGGCAATTTTGAGCTACCGACGACTTTGCCATTCTTGCGGATGATGGCCCTTACAGCCTTTGGCTTCGTTCCGATGCCGCGTTCCAGCACAACGTTACCTTCTTCATCCGCTACCAGGGCGGCAATATTGCGGCCAGCGAATTCTGGCGCACTGCCCTGGAAGCCGAAGTGTACCCCTAGCAAAGGTTGGCCAGGTATTCTGCTTACACTCCAGCCTTGCTCTGAGACGTGCAACACCTCATCCCAGAACTGTGTCTCCTTCCGCACGCCCTCTTGTAATCTTGTGGCAGCTGCCAGCAGGTCGTCCGCACTTTTTTGGAGCCCGGCAAGGCGCACTTTGCTAGCAAGCAACTTGTCCTGTGCTTCTCGCGCCTGATCCTTGGGCACGGCACGACTCGGGTCCCACGCATCAACCGCCAGCGAGCCAAGTGGTACTGCGTTCCTCGTGACCTGCGAGAGGCTGACACGTGCCTGGCTCGCTGCATACTTCGATTCCAGGAGAGATACGAAGTCGAGGGACAGCAGTATATCCTGGTGCGCTGCTTTCACGGCATCAAGCATTTCGCGCTTGCGCGCGTACAACTCCTCTCTCGTGGTCGCAGCTTGAGAGTGTGTGCCGCCTTCCTCTTGGCCGTCGTCCTCGTCATCCTCTTCGCTGAGGTTCAATGCACCGTCCGCCGCGATTTCTTCCAGCAGCGACGCCTCCGTAATCTCTCGAAAGTGTCCACGTTCGAGGTTGACGCGTGACAGGACATCTTGTAGACTTTCTTTCTCGTCGTTGTTGCGTGCCCATGGCTGGAACGACAGCGAAGTCATCGTGGTGGAGCTCCTGTTGATCTGCTAGAAGGTCGAGTCATCGCAATGTGGCGTTTGTGTTGATGTTTTTATGAAGCCGTGACATGCATCTCGAGCTCAAGAGTCAAGACGCAACACCCTAGTCAAGGCTAGCGTCGGCATCTTCGGGCCGCATGCAACTCGTCGCTGGGTTTCGATCACAAGCCATCGGCCGCCGCCGCCTCTGCTCCTGCACCCTCTGTGCTCGAAACATGTAGCAGCTTCGTTCCCGACGGCGGTTAGTGCCGGATCAGCTACAGCAGCCATGACGACAAGGTATCGCGTAGAATGTAAGTAGCGCTTACAGCTTGATCGCTCGTGCAAGGCTGACGTGCGATAGACGCCTTGAAAGTCAGTCCCGCAGTCTGGCACGATCGAGTGGTATCGAGTCGCATATACTGACAACATACAATCAAGACACACAGGCGAGATCAGTTCATCGAATGGATCAAAGGTCTCTTGGCAGTACCATTCGTGCTGCTATCACAACCCACCAATATTCATGACGATGACAAACCCGACGTCGTCCAGATGGCCAGAAGTGCGCATGAGCGCTACTCTCAGATAATGGAAGATGTTGAGGGACTTATAGCTGATCACCTTGCCCATACCAAACGAGGCACTACCTGGTCAGCCGAGGACACGAAATCGAAGCTCAAAATGCTGGTTCCGACCGTCGGAACATTCTTCACAGCACTACCCATGAAAGATGCATTCACGTGGCAAGACCAGAGGCGTTTCATCTCCAGCAGAAGATTCGTCGCACCCTCCTTCAACGATGTCAGGCTCATACTGAACACTGCTCAAGCCATGTCTTTGGTTAGGAACAGCAGGCTTGAGCTCATGACATTCGATGGAGATGTCACTCTTTATGACGATGGCGAGTCACTTGTCCCGGAGAACCCTTGCATCCCTCGCATACTGGATCTGATGAAGCAAGGTGTGAGGATAGGAATCGTGACAGCCGCGGGCTACACCGAAGCAGAGAAGTACTACGATCGACTTTATGGACTCTTGGATGCTGTGGCCGAGAACAACATCCCTGCTCACCAGCTCGTAGTGATGGGTGGCGAAGCCAATTTCATGTTCGCGTACACGCCTCATGCAGACTGTAGACTAGAGCACGTACCTGGAGATCAGTGGAAACTGCCGGATATGCGCAACTGGACCGAGGAGAATGTGACTGCATTGCTCGACGTTGCTGAAGGTGCTCTTAAGCATTGTATCTCCGCGCTCAACATGCCAGTGTCCGTTTTGAGAAAGCCGAGAGCAGTCGGTATCTACCCACCAAAAGGCGTGAAGCTGGCTCGCGAGCAACTTGAGGAAACTGTTCTCGTCGTGCAGAGGACACTGGAACTTTCGCCAGCGGGCAAACGTCTGCCGTTCTGCGCCTTCAACGGCGGCAACGACGTCTTTGTCGATATCGGCGACAAATCATGGGGCGTCATGGCGTGTCAAAGATATTTCGGCGGAATTGATGGTGGAAAGAGCTTACACGTGGGCGACCAGTTCCTCAGTGCTGGTGCCAACGACTTTAAGGTGAGCAAGCAGACAAGCGGTCTGTGAGATTCTGTTCCCTGAGCAATTTGTACTAACATCCACCCTCCCGGTAGGCCCGCCTAGCCTGCACGACAGCCTGGATCGCCAACCCCGGAGAAACAGTCTCCCTACTAGACGAGATCCAACAGCTCAGCGCAGCTCGAGGCCGCAGTCACAGCCTTAACAGCGGCACATAATCACTTCTCAAAAACCTTTCCATCCAGCCACTCCCTCTCCAACATCCCAAAACGCATCAATCATAACCTCTTCACGAATGTGTCGCACATGCAATATTCGCTAATCCGACGGGAATGCACGGCTGGAGCAAGTTTCGAGCATCACGATCATCACATCATGCCGGGCTACGCTCTTGGCATCTAGTCGCGTTAGTGAACTCTATACTGACGCGTAGCACATCCATCCAAGCTTGCATCCAACTTTGTGCACCATTCCCATCTAGAATTCCACCGGATACTTCGTCGCCTCAATCTTCTCCGGATACACAATCCCATTCTGCTTCCTCGCCTCATCCATAACCTTCATAATCACCAAACTCTCCTGCAAACTCTCATACTGTCCCTCTTTCCTGCCATCCCTGATCGCATACGCGCATTCATCCGCTTCCCAGTACATACCATGACCTGCACCGTCAGGATTCCATTCACCACCGAAACCGTTCTTCCACCCGGCTGACTTACTTGGCTCGGGTCCTGGTATTGGCCAGTCCTTCTCTTCCACCGTACCATCGAATAGCACGAGCTTCGTCTTCGTTGGACGATAGGCGGGAGGGTAGACTTGAACTTCCCCTTTGTCGCCTTGGATGCGGATCGAGGCGCCCGCGGAGCCGTTCTTATCGGGATCGGAGGAAAGGCGGATGCTGGTTGTTGCAATGCCGTGGGCAGGAGGGAGGCCTTCGCGAGGAAAGGTGCAGAGGACGGTCGCTTCTTCGTCTGCGCCTGTGCGATATTTGTTGATAGAGCTGAGGACTTTGGGTGCTTGTGGGTTCTTTTGGGTGTGGTAAAGAGTTTGGAATACCCAAGTCAGAGAGTAGATACCAAGGTCGAGGAGTGCGCCACCGGCGAGGTCGGGGTTGACCATGCGGTGCTTGTCGTCCGGGAAGCTCTGCTCTGGCGACAGGGCAACGCTGTTATCAGCGTAGCAGCGGTATACTGTGCCGAGCTTGCCCGATGCGATGAGGTCGCGGACATATATCGAGAGAGGGAAATATCTGGTCCACACCTAGCACCATGGTCAGCACTTCAAAATCACCAAACCTTTACGACATACTGACTGCTTCCATCAGGAACAGGTTCTTCGACTTGGCCAGCTTGATCAGCTCCTCGGTCTGTGCAGCGTTGGTCGTGAAAGGCTTCTCGCACAGCACGTTCTTTCCAGCTTCCAGACAAAGCCTCGCATTCTGATAGTGATGGCTGTGAGGAGTTGCGACATAGATGATATCGACGTTGGGATCTTGTACCAGCTCCGTGTACGAGCCGTATGCCTTCGCCGTTTCTGGTGCTCTGACTTCCTTCAGAAAGCTCTTCGCACGAGCTGCAGATGACGACGATGCCGCCGCGACCACGACATGCTCTATGTCCTTTACGCCTCTGATCTCCGGATTGGGCCAAAGATCACGCGAGAATGTCTCTGCAATGCCTCCCGTGGCCAGAATACCCCATTTGAGCTGGAACTTTGACATGATAGAAGGATATCGTTGGTTGTTGTGCTGGTGTCAGGCCGGGAGAAGAGAGCAGCGTCAGATGGGAGGGCAATGGTCATGCTTATAGCCTATGCGGAGAATTGTTTTGCAGCTCCCACGTTCTGCCAGGCATTTGGCCAGCCATGCGGCTCAATTATGACCTCCAACAGGGGCCCCTAGTGCGGATTATGCAGCTTGACATGCTTGATGGCAACCACATTTGGAAGGTGGGGTGGCCGGACAGCTGTGCGGCAAGTACGTTCCTGGCCACTCCGCCGCCAGCTTCCTTGTGATGTCAGGAGGGGCAATTTGCTCCCCACAACGTGTAAGCTTAGTCAACGTTCTAATTTCTGCAAGAGTGACCCACATATACGATGCCGATTGGAGCTACAGGGAATTGAAGCGAGCTGGTACCGAACCAAAACGTTCTTGCAGCTGGAAAGCCATGACAGCAAACCGTTTGTCCAGATCATCTTCCACATTTGCACAACGTGTCACCGCTGCACTTCCTCTGGTCTAGACATCAAGAGACGGCAGGTTTGAACAGGCAGCATAGACTCTTGCCTGAGGATCAGTACGCAGTTAGCGAGCGCTGGGCTTCGTAACATCTCGTATCCGTTCTGCTGGTCTGTGCTGTATACATACTCGCCGAGCGGTGCCATGGCGTTCTGAGTAAAAGCGGCAAGGATAATTGTGACGCGCCCGCCCTTCGAAGGAATCATCAATCTGCCATACTACAAAGCTGTATTGCGAAAAGTAAAAAAACAGGAAGATGCTATTGCAGCTTCTTTGCTACATACAGTCTTCGTGGCCCAGAGTCGGTCCATCGTCCGCTTAAGCAACGGCACTAGAGGCGATCTCGGGAACCTTGAAATTCTCCTTCTGCAGGTACCCCTTGCCACCAGTAGCAGAATAGACCTTCCGCGTTCCGGTGTAGTAATACGTCTCATCGTCCTCTGCATAAGTGACGTGATACTTCAACTTCAACGTACTCGCACCCCCTTTGCCCTTCGTTATAAATGCTCCCAACCTCCTGCCCTCATCAATGTCGATCACCACGTAGTTCTGGTCTTTCAGAGCGCCTGAGATGTTCCTGGGTTTCTTGAAAGAAGGATTGTTCTCTGCTGTGCTGGAAACAGCGACATCGAAGGACCAGGAGCAGGTGGCAGAGCAGCCGAACACGAAGTTGGTGATGTCGAAGGTTCCTACAGAGCCATCTTGAGCGGCAGGTGCGGCTGCTACGAGGGTTGTGCCAGCGGCAATGAGGAGCGCAGAGAGATGCATCTTGTATTTTCGAGGGAGTGGTATAGAAGGTGACTTGGCTTTCGTTCAGTGGTATAGAGACGACTTGGTTGTTGTTCGGTGGTGTAGAGGCGTCTTGGCTTTTGGTCGGTAGTACAGTAGTTGGATGGCTTTCACATTACAGATGTCGACCTGTTCTTTATATACGTGTTGCTCGTATTCGAACAGCGCCACGACCAAGAATAGACTGTATGTCGTACAGTACCGTCCATCGCTGCTACCCCCTAACCAGGGTTTCCCAGCCTGAAGCAGAGTCTATTTTGATTATGTATATATAAACCTGACTGGGCCCGTATCGACGACACTAAGCTTCGATGGCTTTCGCCAATAAGCAAACAGCGTCAGGAAACCACCGGCGATGAATGTCAGTAGCCGAGGAAACAGACCTAGGTACTGGTTGGGGTGTTTGCAGCGTTGTTAGGTTCTGGCCGGGGGCGAAGCCTGGAGAATCCATCGAGTCTTGTTTGATGAAGCAAAGTTTCAAGTCTTACACATGCCTGATACCTCCGGGCATGCTCAAGGTCCTGGGCTGCCCCGACTGCACCACCCTATCGGCACGTCATGTATACGACGGAACTTGAGCATATCGGGACCTCATCCAATTCCTGCCCTCTCAGCGTCAAGGCGAGCATGGATGTGAATCCGCGCCGTTCCCTCCATCGCGCACTCTGATCAGGTGAGCACAGCAGTCATTATTCATAGAGTTGTATTGCGTGACTAGCAAGCGACGTTCCTAGTCACGGGCATTGGTCGCGAAAGTGTCTGGCTTGTAGAAGTAACCATGGGCCATGGCAATGTTTCTCGTTCGTATTCAGCGCGTATTCGCGGGAAGCGGTGAGGCATGTTGTAGCGAGGACCCAAACGTAGATGGAAATCTAGAGCTCAGGGGAAAGTTCAAGTTCTTGCTTGTAACGCGCTCCTTCACGAACCACGTTCCAACACTCAGTGCGCCAGCGACAGCAAGTGTAGCACCAGTGAATGCCTGTAAGCCAACCCATTGCCCAGCCTTTCCTACGAGCGCACCAGCTATCGGGTTGCCCACCAGACAACCCAGTGCGAAGCAGAAGTTGTTCATGCCCATGCGTCCGCCCACCATGCTCATGTCTGTAGTGATCGTTGCTACGATCGGCGTCTGAAGGCTGACGAATGCGCCGGAGAACGCTCCGTAGAGTATTGACCAGACAATGACCCCTGCTTCGCCATATACAGCAATCCAGCAGAATGCTAGAACAGCGGATATGGAAGTCGTGAATGCCAGAACTTTCAGACATCCAAGCCTGTCTGCCAGAAGTGCAGGAACCGTGCGGCCAAGAACGCTGCCTGTCGATAGGATGGCCAGCATATAGATTGCCAGATTGCTTGATATGCCACCTTCGCTCTCAGCGTACTCCAAGATGTAGAAAAACGGTACATACAGACCCAGGGCGCCAACAAAAGAGACAAGCGCAAACAGCGAGAACAATGGTTCGCGAAACCCGGTGCCGTCCACTAACATTGGTCGTGGAGGTGGGAGCGTCCGCTGTTTGGAGCATGCCAGGGCGACCAGACAGGTCGCAAGCGCAATGAAGCCCAAGATGCGAAGAGTCCAGCCAAAGCCTAAAAGATCATTAGCTCCATGCAAACATGAACGAGACTCTACTTGCCAATTCGTGGATGTAACCTGTGGAAGACAATCGGATATATGATGCCTCCAAGACTGCTCCCGGTCGCTGCTAGTCCTGTCGCAATAGCTCTTCTTCGGGCGAACCAGCCTGGAAGTATTGCCACAGCAACGATGAAGAGCTGGCCGGTCCCGATACCAACACAAATTCCTTGTGATAGCATAAGCTGCCAATACGTCCTGGACAGAGAAGTCATCATCAGCCCAAGGACAACGAAGAATCCTCCGCAGATGATCAGTCGTTTCGGATGACCACGATCCAGAACGCAACCTGCGAAGACAGAGCCGGACGCCAACAGGAAGCTTTGTATGGTCCCAATCCATGAGACGTCGCTATTTGACGAGGTAGGAAGGTAAGTAGTACTGTAATAGATCTGGAAAGCGCCAAATGCGCTGACCATGCCCCAACTGTTGAAATAAAGCATGAAGCCAGAGAGGACCTGTAGCCATGCCTGTAACCCGCTATCCGGGGGTGGACCTTCAAGGCGGTGTGCGGACTGTCCAGAAGGTGGTACAGTCTGTAATGATATGCTGGTCGCATTACTCGCTTTGTCGTCCGAGATCTCACTGCCGCTGCGCTTGGTCTGGAGCACTCCTTCACCAGTCTCTAGATCGCCGGGCACCATGTCCGTGCTTTCGTGGTGCTTCGGGTTATCATCCATTGTTGCTCGCGTTATTGCTCAAGATATGACCTACTCGCGTACGTTGTCAAGTAGCAGCAAGAAGGATCCCAGTCTAAGTGACGGACATGGAGGGCTTTGAATGAAGTCGTATGCAAACTCGTCCTAGCGTGACGGTTGCCATTATGGTTGAACGGAGCATCTCCGCTACCGTTGCAGATAGATTGTATGCTTATCGTAGTGTTGTCGATCAAAAGCCTAGGAAATATGATGCAGTATGCTTGGCATAAGTGGAACCAGTGAGCGCATTTACGAAACTCTGCCGTTGCGTTAGCTTACTGGTCAGAATGCTTCGCAATCAATCAATCAATCAATAATATTTCCCCCATCATGAATCCGCATGAGCTGACTGGCTTGACAAGAAATAGATGGGCCTGGGGCATACTCGTGATAATGGCCTATGCCAGACTGTTTCCGTGGCAGAACAGTTTCGAGCATCTACAGTGGTATTCAAGCACAGTGCGGGCGCACAACTCCCCCTCCAAGGTCCATTTCGCCTGCAGCATCGCATTGGACGGTTCCTCGGAGATGGCCATATATGAGCACGATCGCTGCTACATGTCGTGACAGTCGCTTCAGTGAGCATGAGCTCTGATACCATACCAGCGAATAGCAGAAGCTCCAATCAGTGAAGCATGTGCATGAGAGAGTTCTCGTAGCAGCGTCGATCAGCAAGCAGGATAACATCTCCGCCTGAAGTGAGTTCTTGCGGAGGCCGTACGTCGTGATGCTCGTTCGGACGTCCCACAAAGGCAATGGTCGTTGTTCGGCTTGGGAAGAGTGGTTCACAGACTTTATCGATGCCATGCGTAATGGTGTAGGTGACGAGAAGGAAGCGAGGGGATGTTGGTGCATTGTGGAAGGATTGTTTCCCTGTTGACGATCCTAGTCCGTGCTCAAATGACGCAAGAGCCATATTTTTGCACGAACTGATGGGACTCACATGCGTGCTGTGTGCAATATACAGATACTGATGTATGCGTAGGTAGGTTTGCATTGTCCTTCGGCAACTACTCGACAATTCAATCAATCAGCGCTACCACGACACGACGCCATCGCAATCGACCAGCTTCCCATGTACTTCTTCCCGCGGAGCGGTGGCAACACCAACGATAATCTTAGCTCCATCTCTTGGATCTCTCGTGCCTTTGTGCTGGTTCAGATTGGTCGCGCAGTATCCTGCTCTACGTCAGCATAAGTGACAACAGCACAAGTCTCATGCGAGAGAAGGACGCACCAGGGCAGCTCGCACAGAATGTGAACCCCTCATCTTCGAGCTGACGCGCATAGCTGGCCATGACCATGTTGATGGCACTCTTGGTGGACCGATAGGTACGATAATACTTCGTATGACTGTTCTCTTCGCTGCGGGTAATGCTGCCTACTGTCGAACTAGTGATGGCAATCCTCTTTCCGCCTGCCCTCGTGCTTTTTCGCAGAAGAGGCAGGAACGCCTCGATTGCCACAGCATTGCCAAAGACGTTCGTGTCGTACATTTGGCGATACTGCTCGCGCAGCGATGGATCTCCTGGCTCGGAAGCTCGTTACTCGCGTTATCAGTCTCGAGGCCGGCGGCACGGGAGATACCAGCATTGAGCATCAGGATATCGAGGTAGCCGTAAGTGTCGTTGACTTGCTTCGCTGCAGCTTGTATCGACTCATCGGAGGTCAGGTCAACTCGGATTGGCTCAAGGTCATTATGATCGACCTTGTCAATGGTATCGTCCATCTTCATGGCTTCGATAGCCTTCTTGGCCTTGTTGAGGTCGCGACTGCCGAGTAGAACATGATAGTCGCCGGTGGCAGCGAGTTGAGCAGCAGCATAGTACCCGAGGCCCTGATTCGCGCCCGTGATAAGCACGACTGAATACATTATGCTGCTCGATATAGTATTACAGTATATCATCTCTATATCTTTGTCCTCGTACTCGTTGATCACTCTGCTATAAGTCGTGCCACTTTTGTTTCTTATACACCCATACCCATAGTATATGGATTAAAAATTGATATTAAGAAACCTAATGGTCTCTCGATATATATAAGTAAGGATTGATATCAAGAAACCTAATGGTCTCTCGATATATATGAGTAAGGATTGATATCAAGAAACCTAATAGTCTCTCGATATATATAAGTAAGGATTAATATCAAGAAACCTGATAGTCNNATGAGTAAGGATTAATATTAAGAAACCTAATAGTCTCTCGATATATATAAGTAAGGATTAATATCAAGAAACCTGATAGTCTCTCGATATATATATAAGTATAGTACAGGATACATTATAGATTACTAGGCTTATATCTAGTTACGACCTTACCCTTATATACGCTAATGTTTTCGGATAGTCGACGCCTTAAAACCGAGCCTTTTCCTAATCTTCTTAGAAGTCTAATATAGTCTACGGAGCTTACGTATTTTAGTTACTATCTCGGGCGTTACCTTTATTATCTTATTACGTAGCTATCCTAACTCTCGTAGCTCTAGTAGATATCGTAGCTATATATACTCTTAAACTAGAGGATCTTAAACTAGAACCCCCGAGCAAGCTCTATATATAACGTTAGTAGATCGTACTAGAAAGCGGTACTAATCGCTAGTAGGCTATATAGCTCTATATACGATATATTACTATTAGAGAACTAGAATACGGGTAGTATTTCGCCGGGTACCTATACTAATAAGTACCGTACTAATCTCGTATAACGATTGTCGTTCGCGTAGTCGAGCGGGCCCTTCCTTATATAATGACTTAAAGACCTTTACCTTACGTAAAACGTATAGGAATGTAACCGAGTAGAATTAGAGCTACTACTCTAATATATATAGGTCCTATAAGAGCTATTTCGCGAGTCTAGCAATATCGTATATAGATATATATACCTATACGAATCCCTCGTAAGTCGTACGATATCGTAATATATCGAGGGATACGATCTCGTCTTAACGCTCTCCTACTACTTCTATATAAGGCCGTAGCGTAAACAGATATAGGAGCATTATAATACTGTTAGGCATAGCTATAATACTAAGGCGGAGGTCTATATATCGATATATACCTAAGATCGTCTTATAGAAATCCTCGTACGTACTCTAGCCGTTATATCTAATAGTAACGAATATTATTAAGGGCCGGTAATCCTGATTCTCTTTAGCGTATTTACTCGCTTTAACGAGTATCTCCTATAGAACCTTATCCGATCGGTTCGGATTCGAGAAAACTAGATTAGAGCTCGATCTAATAGTAGCGTAGTAATAGCTAAAAGTCTTATCGCTAGCTAAATCAAGCTAATACGCTCTAGTAATCTCGGTAATACGCCTATTCGTACTACCGTTATATACGAGTCGCTAGTAGTCGATAATCTATTAGCTACGTATTCTGCTTCTATTAGAGATCGTAGAGACGCTAGTATAGTAACTAACCGTAATAGTAGTATAACTATAGCGAACGATTAAGACTATAATACGTAGGCGGGTATAGAGATTATCTATATACTCGGCGTAGTATTTAGTATATCGAGCGACGTCGCGGCCCTAAAAGAGTATTACCGAAGGTTTAACCGGTTGATTTAGGTTTTTAAGTATATATAACCCTATGCCGGTATCGTAGTCGAGCTACGTCTATCTTCTAGTATAAATTGCTTTTAATAGAGGATACTTTTTTCCTTAACTATTAAAAGTATCCGGTAAATATTCTAATAATTTCTACTATATATTTATTAACTCCGTACAGCTTATCCTACTTAGGTTTCTCTTAAGCATAGTAGTTATACATTGCTTCTAAGTAGTAGTAGGCGGCGGTATTAGTATATAAGGCGATATAAGAAACTAGCTAGGCGTAGGCGTACTCTATTAGACATTCTTTAATCTCTAGCTAATAATACTAAAGATGTCCTCGCCTTACTTATCGGTAATACTGTCTACTCTATCGTCGTCCGGTATAGAACGTAGTCCTATAGCGCGCGACGTAAGCTAATCTTAATAAAGTTCGTCGATATATATATTATACGTTCTAGGTAGCCGAGTACTATCGTCGAGAAATGCCTATAGTATAGTAGCTTAGCGAGACCGTAGGCGAAGGCTATCGTAGTAACCTTTGACTTCGCCGTATATAGCTAGGTCGATAACGTTCTAAGTAGTATAAGTACTATAGTCGTTAGTATTAGTCTAGACTAGTACTACGATGTTCGATACGGTACCGTCCTAGTAGTAGATAGCTATCTTCCATTTCTCGCTAGTACTTAGCAAAGCCGTATACCCGGTAGCTAACTAATATAGCTTACTACGGTACTATAATAACTAAGATAATCGTATCGTCTCGTCGCCTAGAATCTAAGAGTCGAGCAAGTCGGTAAAGAAAACGTCGTTATATAGCCGAAGGCGCTATATAAAGAAGTACGCGTTTTGTTTATTAGCTATACTAAGTACCTACTAATGTTAGCTAAAGTAGTACTACTATAATAGTAATATTTACCTTAGACACCTCGTCTTCTAAGTCGAAAGGAAGTATAGAACTACCCTCTACTATGTTTCGTAGTACGGCGGCGACGTCCTCTTACCCTAGGAGTTTACTAGTAATTACTATGTCCGCGACTATAATACTATTACGAGGAATATGTCTAGCCGGGAAGTATAGATTTAGTAAGACACTAATTAGGTTCGAGCTATACTATTATCTATCTCTAAAGTATATAACATCGCTCTTCTCTAGTTCTATAGCTATATATATATTATTAGCTTAAACAGAACAAGATATAGTACTATTCTTTTAGTAGTAGTTTAATATAAGATACTTATATATATTATTAATAGACTTTGTTTCTTCTTTACTAAAATAGCTAGCTAGTATCTCCTAGACGATGTCGTCTATACGCCGCTCGCCGAGCCATGCCTTACGAGATAGTTTATTCTCGCTACTATTGCCCGTAATAGGCCTTTCATCGTTTATACTATTAGGTAGATTGTCGGCCATAGGTAGAAAGTCGTCTATAGGCTAAGTATTAGTAGCTATAGGTAGAGTAGGAGCCGTAGGCGGAGCGTCGTCGACTTCGTACGGCTAATATCCGTTATCTAGTCGTACTAGTAGTAGTTATACTAGTAGTTATACTAGTAGTCGTAGTAGAGGTCGTAGTAGCGGTAGCCTATTCGACCGGTTACGAATACGCGGTTTTACCCTACGATTCTTCTTCTTCTTCGTCTCTTCCTTCGCTAGCGGCATAGTCTTAGCTAGTTACTCGCGTATTAAGAGCGTTACGTCTATAAAACTAGGCCGTAGATTAGAGACGGCTATATTATTTAGATTAGTCTTATCTTCTAGTCTCGCGGCCTTCGAGTAATACTTTAGCTTTAGATTACCCTTCTTTCTCTTCTTTATCTACCGTTATAGCGACGACATCTCTACTCGTATACGTTATATTCGCGAATTAGTAATACGTAGAGAAAAAAATCAAAATAGGGATATAAGCTACTCGCTAGCGTACCTGCCTCCTATATTTATAATGTAACTAGATTACATAACTAATGTCTTTAAAGTATATACTTACTATTACTATTAACATTCTATAGTTCCCTTTACGCGTAACAATATACCTCGCTCGTAATATGTCTATATTCTATTAACAAATTTACGGATATTACTATAATATCTACTACTAGTAGTTCGGGTAGGTCGTTCGTTACTTCCTATAATTTCGATGTAATGCTATATTAGATAGGAAGCTACGAACATATTATCTTCTTATCTCTCGTATATAAGGTAGTATATATTCTAGAACTAACCCTTTCTACTTAGCCTTATACTATACTCTCTCCTTATCCGTACCTAACGACATCGACTAATCCTCCTACTCCCGATAGCTACCTACCTACCTATCTACCTACCTAGCTATCGATGCTCTACCGTAAGTTATACTTAGAGAAAGATGTATTATAAGAAGAATAAACCTATACCGGCCGTCGTAAGCTATAATAGACCGATAGTAGTAACATATCCTCGCCTTAAGTAAGACGGCGGCTATACTAGCGCGTAGTTACTTACTTATCGAGGTATTAGTAGTTAGTTGCTTTTAATACTATAGCCTTCGATAGGGTCGCCTCGAGCTTACGGGCTAGAGAGATATCGTCTATAAGATATTACTATAGTTCGACTCTATATAGCCTATCGATAATAGCTATAAGGCTTTTATAGGTATACGAGCAGTATCGTATAGTATAGTATAGTATAGTTATAATCTATGCTACCGTCGATCTCTCTATAGTAGTACCCGGAGTACTAGTATCGTATAGTAATACTACCGTCGATCTCTCTATAGTAGTACCCGGAGTACTAGTATCGTATAGTAATACTATATATTATACTACCGTCGATCTCTCTATAGTAGT